>SNQJ01S0203122.1:7731-24431 GCA_010110895.2 Picea sitchensis | reverse complement strand
ACAGTCACAAAAGACCTGGAATTTAGACCATACTTGAAACCAAAATTTCAAGATATAATCTGGAAAAAGGACATTCCTAGTTCCTACTTGGAAAAGAAATGGAAAACTCTTCTCAAAGCCATCCAATTATACATAACTATAGAAGGAAGGTATGGCAGGGTCATGTTGTATCATTTCAGGCTAATGGATCACTTTACAGGGAAGACACCATTGAATCTGCCATTTTATTTCCATAAAAGCCTCACTAAGATGTGCAACAGAGTTCGGGTTGAACCAAATAGCATTCAGAATACCCTGTTTCATTTTGGTTTAATAAAGATGATTATTATGGAAGAATTAAAGAAGAAAGAAAGGACATGGGAACACTTTGTGTTCTGGGAAGGTTTTGGGTTACAATCTCAACCTGAGAAAGGTAAGAGGAAAGCAAGTAAGAAATCTTTGACTCCTCAAAGCAGTTTGAAGAGGAGGAGAGCTATTACTCCTAAACCATCAGCAGAACTAGGATCCAGTTCAACAGCCCAAAAGAAAAGAAGAAGTTGGATTTTGATGAAGACACAGAGCAGGCTGCACCCAAGAAGACAAACTTTCTGAATTTTCCATATTCAGATTCAGATGAAGAACCAGAAAAAGAGGAAGTCCATGTTGATGAAAATATAGAATTTTCCATGGAGAAAGAACCAGAGACTGAGATGCTCACAAGTATTGAAAAGGGTGAAGCATTTAGCAGCAAAAAGAAGCAGAACAGATCAAAGGAGATCAAGAAAATTAAGGAGAAAATAGAACAGCAAGAAGTGCTAGAAAGGGTGATAAAGGCCAGATATGAGACCCTATCAAAGAATTTCACAGAAACCAGTGCAGCCTTGGAAAGATTGGCACTTGAAAGTATAAAGGAAAAGAAGAAGAAGAAGAGGATCACAAAAGACTATAACAGTTTATGGTGTTTGGCCAAGCGTTTGAAGAGAAAAATCAAAAGGTTAAAGGCTAAAATTGCTACACACCCAGATTTGCATGTTCTAGCACAGGATGTTGTAAATTTGCAAGAAAATCAACCCAAGTGATTGAGGAGAAGACTCATTTTTTAGGATTTTATCCTTTTGGCCAACTCATGCTTTTCGATGGCATAATCGACATAGCAACACATAGTTAGCCGCCGAAAATCAGTGCTTTTGGCGGCTAACTTGCATTCTTCAGGGCGAAGGAGTCGTTGAAACCGCAGAAAGTTATTACTAAAGATCTGGAACTTGAAGTAAGGGAATTTTGGCAATCAAAAGGCATAATAAGGTTTCAAATAAACCCCTGCATATATTTTTATGACTCCCTTCAGAGTTTTGAGGCATTTATCTTTTGGGCTAACTCAGGCTTTTCGGTGACATAATCAACACAGCAACACACAGTTAGCCATCGAAAATTAGTGCTTTCGACGGCTAAATTGCATTCTTCAGGGTGAAGAATCTGTCGAAACCACAGAAAGTTATTTTTAAAGAGCTAAAGCTCGAAGTAAGGTGTTGAAGTTCCCTTACAAGTGTTGAGATCATCCAGTTGTCAAAGACAGAGGTCAGCCTAGCTTTACACATCATAGACTTGCATGCAGTTGTCGAAGACTTAAGGAATTGAAGACAAATCGAGTTTTAGAAGTAGACTAGATCCATTTTTGTTTGAAAGATTTTGTAACATTTTTTCTATTATTAGTCTTTTCAGATCCGATTTCTCAGGATCTGAAATTGTTTGTAAATCCTGTCGATTTTATAGATTAGAGGTTCGAGTCTGGAGGGACTTATGCTACACCATTTCTGTAATAGACTTTTTCTTATGATACAATACAGGTCACAAGTTCCTCTCATTTATCGATGTCAGATTTCCATTTCTCTTTATCCCTGTACTTGAATGGTTGTTATTGATCTATGTTTATCTTAATTGCTTGTCAATTCATAAACTGTGATTTAATAATTAATTATCACTATCTTATTTGACCCATCACATGTGTGTTCTGGTTAATAAGTGTAGCCTTCTTCACCCACCAGTAAGCTATCCATCTGATCATTGATTCTTGAGAGCATTGTTTCATCTGGTTGTACACATGTCTTGACACAAATCCAGTAGGTCAGTATTTCCCATTTGTTCCAAACACAAAACACCAAATCATTCACACTTTAATTTACTAGGATTCTTAGAGATACAACCTGAGAAGGACTCCTGGAGAGCTAACGCCTGCTACATTTCAAAGGGATGTCTTAGCCATTTTCTCTGATTTGACCCATGACTGTGTAAAAGTCTACATGGATGACTTCACAGTGTACGGGTATGATTTCCAACAGGCATTGGACAATTTGGAGAAAGTATTGATTAGGTGTAAAGAAAACAACCTCTCCCTCAGTCATGAAAAATCTAGAATGATGCTCACTGAAGGAATTGTTTTAGGTCACCACATCTCCAGTACTGGAATAAGAGTAGACCCTACCAAGATTGACATCATTTCCCAAAATTTTACAAATCTAGTTGCCCCTCTGTTCAAATTATTATCAAAAGAGGTTGAATTTTGTTGGAATGAACAATGTAAAATCTCCTTTGAAATTTTGAAAACAAATCTTTCAAGTGCCCCTGTTTTGAGAGGACCAAACTGGTCTCTTCATTTTCATATCTGTATGGACGCCTCAGATACAGCTTTGGGGGTTGTTTTAGGACAAAGGGAAGGCCAAATTCCATATGCTCTATACTTTGTCAATAAGACTCTTTCACCTACTGAAGTGAATTACATTTTCACTGAAAAATAATTCTTGTCAGTAGTACATGTCATTAACAAGTTCAGACACTACATAACAGGGTATGAATTTTTTGTACATACCGACCATTCAGCCATCATATTTTTAATGAACAAACCTGTTACAAATGCTAGAGTGACTAGATGGTTTTTATTACTACAAGAATTCAATATCACCATCATTGATAGACCTGGAAAAGATAATTTAGTTGTTGATTTCTTGTCTAGACGCATTCATATAAGTGATAATACTCCAGTAGATGATGATTTTCCAGATGAGAATCTATTTACTATTTCTACTTACATTCCTTAGTATGCAGATGTAGCCAACTATATTGTAACAGGAAAGCTACCTTGGAATCTGTCCTCCCGAGAAAAAAAAAAAAATTATCCAGCTAAGTGTCAATTACATGTGGCATGATGATTGTTTATATCGAACTGGGCCTAATTTGGTGGTCAAAAGGTGTGTCCGGTAGGATGAGATGCATGATATCTTCAAAGCCTGTCATGATGGTCCATGTGGAGGCCATTTTGCTGATAAAAGAACAACATACAAGATCTTACAGTCCGGCTACTATTGGCCAACTATTTTCAAGGATGCAAAGAAGTATGTGGCCAGCTGTGATGATTTCCAAAGGATGGGAAAACCTACTGTTGTTGATGAGATGTCCCTCCGAGCTCTGGTAGTAATTGAACCTTTTGAAAAATGGGCTTTGGATTTTGTAGGACCCATTAACCCTATGTCTCGAAGGAAGAAGTACATCTTGGTCTGCACAGATTATGTTACCAAATGGGTGGAAGCTAAAGCTTTATATTCTTATAATGAACAATATGTTGTAGACTTTCTCTTCAAAGAAATCTTTACTCATTTCGGTGTACCTCGAGAAATAGTAATTGACCAAGGAACCCAATTCACCTCAAATTTGTTCAAATCTCTTATTTAACAGTACAGAATCAAACATAGAAAATATTTTCCTTATCACCCTCAAGAAAATCGGAAAGTGGAATCAACTAACAAGGTGATAGAGACTATTCTTACCAAGACTATTCAGCTGCATCATAAAGATTGGGTTGATAGGTTTCTTGAGGCCTTATGGGCCTATAGGACATCTTGGAGAAAAACGGCAGGCCATATACCTTATGAGTTGGTATATGGGAAGCAGTTGTTGCTTCCCATAGAATTTCAAGTAAAAACCTTCGAGACTGCCATGCAACTAGGGATGGATCTGGATGAGGCTCAAAAACAGAGGCTATTATAGTTGAATGAGCTTGATGAGATCAGACAAGATGCTCTTCAAAGACCACCATTATACAAGAACAAAGGACTAAATGGCATGACAAGTACATCAAGAAGAAGTCTTTTCAATGAGGTGATCAGGCCCTCCTATATGATAGTAGGTTCAAGAATCTTAAAGGTAAATTGTCTACTAGATGGGTAGGACCCTATGAAGTTGATACAGTTTATGACAATGGTTCATTTCTGATAAATACTATTGATTAGAATCAGACTCCCTTTTTCGTGAATGGGCATCGATTGAAGGTTTATCATAAGCCTCTATCCAAAGAGGATTTTGCCAAACATGTTCTTCAGAATTCTGAAATGCAACTGGTAAGCAAGGGGGTTTCTCCTCCTGCTGATCCACCACAGTAAGTTTGATTGTGTGAATTAATTTGGATTTGTACACATTTATAAATAAGTGTGTCATTAGATAGAAATTTGGGTGTTACTAACAAAAAAACAAAAAGTTGATTGTGTTCTCATGTAGATAAATGAATAAGGAGGACATATGCCATGTGTAGTTCTACCCCTTTATTCATCCCTGGTAGATCATTTGGAGTTTTCTTTAAGTTTTTCAGACTCCTAAAAATTGAAAACACCGGGGAGCAGGAACTGGCCCGGGCTCGAGAAAAATCCTCGGGACAGTAGATGGAGTTTTCTTTAAGATTTTCAAACTCCTAAAAATTGAAAATATCGGCGAGAAGGAATTGGTCTGGGCTTGAGAAAAATCCATGGGACAGTAGATGGAGTTTTATTTAAGTTTTTCAGACTCCTTAAAATTGAAAACACTGGTGAGCATTAACTAATCTGGGCTCCAGAAAAATCCACAGAAAAGTAGTAGTTTGGATTATTATTTTTGTAATAAAAAGGAAGTGACAACAGGAGCAGTGATCAGCTTGGTTCCAAAAGAGGAGGATTATGAATCTCAACATGTGGTCATCCAGTTGTTGTCACTTGGAACTGTATTTGGGTTGCATGCAAATCAATCCCGAGGCAACCTCGAACCACTTTGGATTGGAAGCTACCCCCCCCCCCNCTCTCGAACAATGTCACAATATGATCTTCAGTAAGCGTGAAATGGTGGGAAGATTTATGGGTAAATGATGGTTTTGGATTTTTAAAGTTTGGGGGTTGGACCAGGGAAACAGTTCATTGGGCATGGAGTCAAGTGAAAACCGAAGAAAGGAGATAATAGCAGTGATCGTATAACTTGCAGAAAATGAGGCAAAGTAAGTCTATCTTTCAGCAATTGATAATCATGATGCAGTAGCAGAAAAAGAAAAGTAAAGGCCATCATAGTGAAAGCATCTATCAAGGATGAATTTTCACTACAACTTTAGAGGAAAACAAATGAAGGCTGATAACTAGATGCAGAGCGCTTATCTTGAGCAAATTCTGACCAGTCACCATAGAAACGGAACACATATATATCAACTACGTGTAAGGAGCATATAAAATGAATTCCAAACAAATTTTAACACAGCTGAAATGAGGAAGAGATAAACAATATGATAATGACAATAGGGAGAACATACTAAAAGACTCGACCGTGATGAATCTCACAGTCTCAAGTAAATATGTCTTTTGTATTACTCCATTCTTGGCTTAAAAAATAACTCGGCAAAAAGAGCCCCTCTTCGAAAGAGGTTTTCCCCAACTCGCCCCCAGCTTACATCCTCCAAACGATTATTTAACTAATCGCATCTCTAAATCCGTTACATAGCTCAGTGTTTACAAGAATTAATCTAAAAAATAAAAAAAAACTTTTTGTTTCGAGAAATATGAAATGGTTGGCCTTCTTAGAATGTTGTGACTGCCAGATGCCCCGCCAGCTTCTTTAAACCGTTGTTAATCGCTTTGACAAGTGGTGTATGGATGATCCTTTATATGATTGAATTTTAATGCCGAGTGTCATCGCTCAGATAATGCGTATGATCGCCCAAATTGATAACAAAGGCCCCTTGGATGGGCTCGACAGTATTTCTCAGGCTCCAACTCCAGGCTGGGATTTCTACAATTCTAGATCATTTTGTGCTCAGACTACATCACTACCATGTTGTTCTCGGATCAGTGATATTGAGTGTCCAATGTTGATCTGGGAATCCAGAGATTTGAGCTTGCATTCTATCCCACTGAAATCGTTTGGTCTCCATTCACTGGTATTGTTCTATATTGAACTTAGAGCACGACTTTATTTCTTTCCTGGCACTATCTCCATTCATTGGCTCAACATTGCTCCCTAAACCCAATACGCCTCTCTCCTTTGCATCTATCTGTTCATTGTAAACCCTAAACTACATTATTACTGCACCAAGAATGTATTCAAGACCTAACCAGTCGCCCTAGTATCGTCGTTCTGGATGGACTTGTGATCGCTGCTTTCCATATCATTTCTCAACTTTAAACACCAATTTACCTTATCACTGCACGAACTGCTTGACTCGACTTATAGTGCAGGTCATGTCAAGGGCATTTTTTATGAAGAATCAAGGGTGCTTCAACAACAAGGGTCGAATTGAAAAAGGACCTGTACTTTGCAGTAACACAGGAATGACGTTGTTTATTCCTCATTGTTGCATGAGCGATCAATCAATATGGTGATGTGTGCTAGGTGTTGATCTTATAGAAACGAAAGCCACCACCAGCTCCCTCTTCGTGATTTGAATGGGTGTTGGGACGTTGGGTTGACGGACTTGTGTGTCCGTGGTGTTACTGTTGTGTGCAGGTATCGAAACTGACCTCCTACGTGAGTCTTTAAAATGGTTATCAACAAGGTCCATAGAGTGAAAAGGCTGTGCGCTGGAACCCTGATTTCAGGTTTCGGGAAAAGAGAATTAGTTAATCCAACTCTAATTCAGACGAATTCCCGAAATAGAGTGGTGTGTGAGTCCTCTTCGTGGATTCTCTCGCATGTTGTTGATAGGATTGTTGTGTCAGAAGATAATGCTTCAACTGTATCTTCATCTATCTCCATTTCTTCATCGTTGTTTGTATCCATGTATGGCAGTGTGAGTGGGCGAAAAAGACTCAACCTCGGTAGATTATAACTTCTATGAGCATTCCATCCTGTAGAATAGCCACCATTGTTGGCAGGCTGGTTGTCATCTTTTGATTTCATCCTCATTAGCTCATCCCTCAGCTGTCATATCTGACCCCGCAACAAATTAACATCATTTTTTGTTTCCTCATTCACAACAGCCTTGTTCTGTATAGCCTTGGCTCGCTGAGAAAACCTTAACGTACTCAATGTTTCACTTCTACAACTTGCTGCTGGAGATATGGCACAAACCATGGCCAATTTGGCATTCCCACCAAGAGATTCTTGCAATAAAAATGTTAAGCGAGAATCAGGATATGGAATATGTCTTTGCTTTCCTATTTTTGAAACTTCTGCCAGAATTTTAATCAAATTCCCAAGTTGTGATAGTGAACGGTTAATGTTGCCAGCTTCCTTTAACCGCTCTCCAACTGCACCTGTCAATTTTTGTCGCTCCGATCCAGCAAGGTCTACAAGGTTAATTCTACTAGTCCTCAAACTACTTAACCCACTTGATGTGCACTTGCATCGAGATTCTAGTACACAGGTGAACACACTATGAGAGCGAGAGCTCTCAGCATTCATACTTGTTGTGCCCACTCTCCTGTTTGCAAGACCGCGGAGAGCAAGTTGTTTTACATCAGCTACGCTTGAAACATACTCCTCTGTGAGATTCTCCACATACACACCAGTCTTTGTGTCCTCCCTGATTTGAAGATTTCTTTGATTTGGCTCCAGAATATCAGTAATTTGTTCATTATAAATCTCCAGGAATGAACAACGACACTGGTAGCGCAGTTGCTTATCAATATTCTTAGCCTCTTCCTCTTCAATGCGGGAAAAAAGTTGCTCAAATACACGAGGAGTTAGACCCCGGTCTTTGTTTGGGAATTGATCTCCACTCGAATCGTATGTCGGCCCCCACATAGTGTAATTTTTTCCACTTCCTGTTTGGCCATAAGCAAATATTAAACTATTAAACCCTTCCATGCAATTCTCCACCAAAGGTAGGCCAACCATCTCAAATATGTCTTTCTGTGTGGAATCTATATTTTCCACCGCATCAAACGTAAAATGTTGGTCAATGACCATTACAGTGTTTGGAGAGAGCACTTGGACAATCTAAGTCACCTCATTCTCATCTTCTTTCATGGGTCTCATCCAAATTATAACCTTCTTGCAACCGGTTCTTCATATTTCCAAGTTGTATCAGAGAGTGGAGGTTCACTGTTGCATGGAGGTATTGCAGACATTGTGGATAGTCACATCCCTGCTATTCTGGAGAGGAGAATCTTGGGCAGCTAAACCTCAAATTGATAGAGCGACTATCTCGACACCTATTCCGACATTGAATGTTATAAGCTTTGTTGGATATTGTTGTTAAATTTGGGCGAAAGTGCCTAAGTAATTTCAGAAACTTTCAATATCTGTTACAACACCAGCTACAGAGTACCTTATTATTATAGAGCTTGGAGCCCAGCCACTGAATTATTTTTCCTTATTTTCTGGCACTTCCACTGCAAACTCAAAGTTCATGTATCAAGTGTTGGTATTTGTTTCACCTACATGGTCTTTCAGTGGAATCAAATCACAGGTCTTCTTCCATAGCATCAGAAAACACCAGCAACTTCTACAAAGTGCAGCCTAGAAAGTTCTAGTTCACAGAGCACTGCCACCAGGTACCTTGTCAAATTCCCCTTGAGTATCGGAATACGATTTTATGATGATCTGGTACTGGATAACATCTCTGCATTCATCAGGTATTGCAAACAATGTTTGTTGTTGTGCTCATCCAGTACCAGGCACAACTCTGCATTGATTTGGTATTGTGGGAGAAGGTCTGTGTTCATCCGGTACTGGGTCAAAACTCTGCGTTCATCCAGTACTGGGGAAAAACTTTGTGTTCATCCGGTAAGGGGAAAAAATTTGTGTTCAACTGATACCATAGGAGAAGCTCTGTGCTCATCCGATACTAAAGGAGAAGGCCTGCACTATTTCGGTACTGGGCACAACTATGTGTTCATCCGGTACTAAGGTGATCTAGTACTGGTAATGAGGTGTTCGTAGTCCTTATCCTATATTCAAAGTTTTTGCTGCTCGATTTAAATGCTTAAGTAATAGGACGTATAAACTCAACAATTTTTTTTCGTTTTATTAAGGAATTAGACTAATTTTGTATTAAACATGTGGTTAATCTCAATTATGGCACACTCCCTACCACCAACTCTGCAAGTCCTTGTCTACATCTTCTTGTGAAGAAATCATTCCTATACACCCAAAATGATTGAGAGTACGACGTAATTGTATCTCTAACAGGATCAATTTCATTCCTTCTGTTTGTATCATGGAGAAACGTCATAATCCCATGATCCAACATTGCGCCATACGAATGACTTAAGCCACATATTTTTGCATGTAAAACTATGATTTCAATGACATCAAACGATTTCATACTTGTGAGTTCTGGTCATAACGACCACATCTCTTGTCATCATTTTCCAACACTCCTGTGAACGTGATCTGACGCCAACCTTCATATGAGTCTATAATTTATTCATGAATTCGACATTCTTACCTTGTCATCATTACCCTAGATGTGACCATTGTAAACCGAATCTTAATTTATAAACGCTCCTCTGGATGGATTTTCCATCCAGATGAGTGTTATTTACCTTTTTTACTATCACACCACCTACATTTACACTGTGATCCCATTCCTTCGTATATTTTGCATACTTATCCTCTTACGGCACTCCATCATGGTCTACATTGATCCGGTACTCCATCACGGTCTGCATTGATCTGGTACTCAACCCTCGATCCCCTACTCCATTGCCTCATACGTATTAAGAATTGTTTTAAGCTAGCATGGGAGTCGATAGGCATGAGCCCGTGTTCTAGCTATATAGGGAAACACCATAATATCAAGCTTGCAGGGAGAGATTTGAACAGGCCGGTTGGGTCCCTTTTTTGGAGAAATTTAAAGGTTATCACGAGGGAGTTTCTCTTTCTTTTGTGCAGACATATGATGGAGAAAATGTTAAGTTTTGGAGATATGAATTTAACGATTTCAGAGGCCACCATAGCAGAGGCTACAGGCCTACCTTCATCTAGAGAAAAATACTTTAAGGGGGTGATCGTTGATAGGAAGCTTTGTAAAAAACATCTCAGGCCAGAGCATTAGGACCCCAATTGGACTAAGGGCATTCCTCGAAGCTGCATCAAAGAAGAATATTGGATGATGCTCATTAGTTTGCAGAGATTTCTCACCTGTGAAGGGAGGTATGCAGTAACCTTCTTGTACCATTTGAAACTTTTGTCACATTTTGGAGGGCCACAAATTGATTTTCCTCACTTCCTCTTGATGAGTTTAAATAAAATGGTGAGAGGAGTTAAATCAGCTTCCAAGAAACCTGAAACCAGCCTCCATCACCATGGCCTAATGAAACTTTTGGTTGTCCATGCCTTGAGAAAACAAGGCAATAGTTGGAAACAACTACTACAACAGAATTTTTCTCAGGAAGGAATGTCCAAATCTGTAGAAGAACAAGAAATAGAAGTACACAGTGAGGGGTCCAGCAAAAAGACAAAGAAAAACAAGGGGAAGAATTTAGGGGGTGAAGAATCCACTACTACACCTAGCTCATCCCAGACTATTGATGAATTGGAGAAAGATAAGTTTGTTGTGGAGGAGCCCACTGTATCCAAAAAGAAGAAAGCCTTTGAATCTCAGAAAATAAGTCCAACCTTGATTCCAAAAACTAAAAGACAGAAAAGGAAGGACTCTAGGCAAGGTGAACGATCAGATAGTGCTCCTGAAGAAACCATTGAGTTATCACCAGAACCAGTTAGCACATTGGAAAATACCCATGAACTAAACATTCAGAGCAGGAAAAATGGTCAAAACAAGGGTGTGTCAACAGAACGAATCCTATATGATCCCACTACATATAATAAGGAGAGGCATGTCCAATTTAAAGAACCTAGTCCAGCCTCGAGTCCTAAAGATCAACTACCACAAAGTGAGAGGCGAAAGAGGAAGAAAATAGGTCAATAGGAAGTTTCACATGATGTCCCCAAGGAAACTATTGAGTTCCCTCAAGAATCGGTTAAGGAGTTGGAAAAGACCCCTAAAGCAGTGATTGTGTCTCCTCAAGAACTGATTAGTGAGTTGGAGGAAACTCCTAATATGACAAGTGGAAGTGGGGGGAAGCTTAGAATGAGGAAGGCTCAAAAGAAACAAATCTCAGATCCTACACCTCAATCCTCCAAAGTGGAAATAGGGAATGTTCAGCAAGGACAGAATCCAGAACCCACACTTCGGTCCTCCAAAGTAAAAATCAAATCAACACAAGAGAAACAAGTTTCCAGGCCTATAATTGCTATTAAAATGAATAAGAGGAAGTTGTTTGAGGATACTTCCACTCCTATCACCAAATCTGAGGAAGTCTCACTTCCTGAACGAAGAACCACCAGGAGCATGGCCAAACAAATAACAGTTCCACATATACTTTCTCTTCCAGAAGAGCCTATTGATATTTCGACTTCCCCAGAGAAAGAAAGTGGCTATGGAGCTACAATTAGTGAGACTGAGGGGTTGGTGATAGAAACCTTGAGAGGTCTAAGAAAGGAGAAGGAAGCCTGAGAGGAGGTGATTGAACAAACAGCCACATCTGATCCTGACAATTCTCTGAGCAAATAGCAATTGATAGTAAAGATTGGAAAGTTGACAAAACAGAATGAGAAGCTGAAACAAGAAGTTACAGAGTACCAAGTGTTGGATAGGCACATTAAGGAAGAAAATGCACAATTGAAAGAATATAACCTAAATTTACAGGATGCACAAGAAGAGGTCTCTGCTAAACTCAACAAAGTTTTACGTTTGATCCAATACACCAGGGTGATTAAGAAGGAACTTAGGAGCAAAGCTTCTGGTCTCAACATCCTACAGCCAGATAAATGATGGGGAATGGTTTAGTTTTGAAAAATTTTGAGTATCAGTTTTGATATTGTTGCATGAGGACATGCAATGACTTTAGCATGGGGAAAATGTTGAGTCTCCATTTTGACACTTCTATTACCCTATATTATCCTCTATTTGAGTCTTTTTTACCTATGATATGTGTATATGATTGACCATTTCCTCCACAAACCTACTTTGTGACCTTGTCCATGTGCATAGAGAGGTAACCTATGTTAAAGCATGATTTGTTTGATTTTCTTGATTAAATTGGATTAAATGATTGATTATTTATGCTCCTAATTACTTTGACTCTTAAGCAGCTCCATATGGTACTCTACTGATCCATTACTACAATCTGGTACTCCATTGATCTGGTACTCTGCTGGATCCGGTACCCTACCTGATCTCGTACCCATGTTCCTCCTAATCCGGTACTTTGTACTTTGTAGTGATCCGACTACCAGTTCAACGCCTATTCTAGTACCAATATAGCACTTCTTCTGGTACTACCCGCTCAGTGTCCATTACAGTACCAACACAGTGTTTCATCCGGTACCACCAGCTCAGAGCCTCATCCGGTACCACCAGCTCAGCGCCTCATCCGGTACTAGCCTCGCGCCTATTCCAGTACTACCTTTGCATTCGTTTGGTACCCATAGTCGTGAATGTGTCCATCTGGTACTAAACGCCTGTCTATAGGATTTACATGTTGAACGAGTATGTCAGTGATGATTCCAAGAATTTCGTTGGATATAAGTCTCTTGAGGTAGTTTTGGAGATCATGGTAGACTTCATCGCTCATGCACTTCGTGTCATGAGGATGAAGTCCATCCCTATAGATACAATATGAATTACCAATTGTAATATTTTGAAACCATTTGATAATTATCCTCGGACCTTGGTTATAACGGCTCATCTTATTTAAAAGGGATGTTGTGTAGATGCTAGGAAGTAAGTAGTAAGTAAAGGATGATATACATTGTTATGAATAAAATGTTGAGTTGTTGATTCAATCGATCAATTGAAGGAATACAAATGATATTTTGTGCAATTCATGAGCATGAGTAAAGTGTTTTAGTCTGCGATCTCTTTAGAGGTACCTTGTTGGTTCAGCAAGGGCCCACTGCCCCAACCAAGGTAAACCTCCATGTACATGTCTTTGTATGTTGTAAGTCAATTGTGTAAGTGTGAACACTTAATTGCTGTGTGTTGTAAATGATTTTAAATGCATTTTAAGTACAATACATATTTATTTGATTTTGAATCAATGTGAGTAAATGGTTATACATTGAACATAGTAGATAATTCCATTTCCATTTCTACAGATTGATTGATAAGAGTTTGATATATGTGTGGGATTGTTAAGTAAGTAATTGCTACTGTTTTGAATTTATGATTGTGGTGTTCTTAGTAGGTACAGGAACCATAAGACTTCATCTCTCACCTTCATGTTCCATATAATGAAGTCTCTCAATCATATTGATTGTGTTCTATATTAAAGAAATTTTGATTAGAATTAATAGAGTTATGAATGATTTATTTCTAAGATTGAATAAAGTGGATTGTTGATTATTGTTTTAATTGCTACAAGAAGCAAGATCTGAGTTCATCTCTTCATTTCATGAGCCTGTAATGAACAAACTTGTCATCTAAGAAAGAGCCTTCTCAATTAAGTGTTTGTTTGAGAGTTTTCTTATCAGTTTTATCTTCTTAGTTTAAAGTTGTGTGAAGCATTCAGATATTCTACAAATAAAGTGTTATGTTATTAATTATTTCTTGATTGAGCTAGATATAATAGACATATATAGCTTACATGTTTTCGGCACATATAGTGTAACAACTCTTTTGATTACGAATCCTGGATTGACATATAAATGAGTGCAATATACTAAGCATATATTTACACCAACAATGGCTTCCACGTTAGGTGACATGTCATGCTTACCTAGCATCTCCCTACCACTTCAAGGTTCAAGGTTCCATCAGGTGAAAGTTCCACATCCAAGAATCCAACATCTGAAATTTTCCAAAATGCCATATATTTGAAACTCTGGATTTCTGGATGGTCCAAATTCCACCTCTTGGTTCCATATCCAGGATTAATCACTCTGATCCATGCCATCATGGCCCCATCGACATCCTTTGTCGACATGTCATCTAACCTGGCGTGCTAACGAGGCATGTTGAATAGGTATTTCTAACAACATATGTTGATGTGCCATCCGACGTGGCACATTGATTGGCCTGCTTGCTGACATAATATATAGCATCCAGCTTTACTATAAAATCCATTTACTCGAACTTTTAGATTTTTCAGATTTCTAGATTTGGCACAGTTCCACAAGAAGCTTCCATTTTCCGACCTCCGCTCCCATGACTTCCATTGTGACTTGCCATCTCAACTCTACCGCCTGAATTTCCCACCATGTAACACCTACGTGGACTTTACATCATCATGACATCACTAAACTCAAGGTTCCACCTGGGCTCAATGTTCCCACATCCAGGATCCGTAACTTTTGAAAAATCTTGCTACTTGAATTCCCTGGATGTCTACTCTATGCATTTTTTAGTTCTGATATCGGGTATCGTTTCAGCCCATTTCTCAAGGTAGGGTCCCACACCTGGGTTCCACTTCAAGGTTACAGTATCACCGCGAGGGCCCCAAAGTATTTAGGACTCGGACTTTCCAAACATCCTCTTAATGAGTAGTCTTGGACGCCCACTAATTCTATATATCTCAGAATTCCACCTCTCAGGTTCCACAACCAGAAACCTGGACTTTTCCACTGGGTGACAGTCTCGAATATTCACTACCCATATTTATTTGATTTCACTTGTCAAGGTTCCACTGTTGGGCTATATATCTGTGATCTAGAAATTTTGTTAAGTCCCTTTTTTAGGAATCCTGGATGCCCAATGATCCAAATTTCTCAGGGTTCCTCTGTTGCGGTTCCAGTCAATCACTCATGCGCCAAGGATTCAGGATCCATATTTCTTCAAAGCTCAGTGTGTTCTCCGCAACTCTTCAAATTGCTACACAATCTGAAAATTAGAGGGGCTCTACCTCATCTTTCCTTTACAGTGATTCTGAGAGGCGAATAGGGATCCCAGGCAAAACAAGATCCCTTCGCCTTCCTGTATTTAAATCCTTATCTATACCTATGAATCCATCCTTGTTTGTGTATGCATTCAATAAGGCACATAACCAATTTAAACAAAATATCCACACATAGGAATGTCATAATTCATACACTCAATTCAATTCCCAGTTTATTAATTCGTCTTCCCTTCAAAGGAAAATCAAAGACAACAGCTACAACATATTGCATACAAGAAGTACAAACATGCATTTTGTTCCATACATATTTACACTCATAGTCAGACAATTTAATCCATTGCATAGATACAATCTCATGTCATTCGCAAGGTTTACCATATGCCTTCCCTGTTGGATTTCCTCTACATAAGGGAGTCCCTTGATTGATACACAATCCCTCAGTGCCCTCCCCTTATAGTGTTGGTTTTTATCTGGAAAGCATCAATCCCACATCCCTCTTAGCTCAAGTTGAGTGATGGATGGAAATATGGGAAAAATTTATGGAGCCACAAGTCTTACATTCCACGAGAAACACAAAAAATCTAAGTATTGGTACAATTTGTTGGCGGCGGAATATGGCAATGCAATTTGGAGAAGGTGGAATTTAAGATAATAATTGTAACCCCATCGTGGATAAAAAAAATTGAAGTGTGGAAATATAATACGAGAGAGAGAGAGAAAGAAAGTAACTTAGAAAATTTTATGGTCAAAAATTAGCTCCAATTGTGGGATAGTAGCCCCCTGCAGGCTACTAAGAATATAGAATCTTGAACATTGGGAAATGGAGTTAGTGTAAGAAAAGGAAAGAAAGCATGGGAGAAAATTTACAAGAAAAAAGTAAGTAAAACTATGTACAGATAAGAACAAGATTTCTTAGTGTTATCACTGAAATTCCGTCCGCACGTGGCGACAAGAACTCCACATCATCAAAACAGAACTGGAGTCATTCATGGCACAGGATTAATGCCACAGCATTGCAAAAAGGGTCAAAAACTATACCAAATGACCAAAAATTTGAAGGGCGCTTTACATCATCTGGGTGTGCGCGTGTATGCGCGTAATAGCATCGTACAAAGCGCGCATATGTGCACAAGGCGCGGATGTTGGGCGAAAAACCCACGCGCATACTAAACGGTGCATTTATTGAAATTGGTCGGCCTCCCAACCACTAATGGATCAGCTCCCAAGTCGATTTGACACCAAATCCGAGCTCAATCCTCGTGGTGGGATGGTCAAAGACCTAATTGTGCCCTAAAGAGCCTCTTTTCACATTCAAAAGAGGTCACATAATAACCCAATGATTGGCTATAAAAATCCATGAATGACCACCATTTTCTCAAGGAATTCTTCATACTGTTATGCTGCTGAGATTGCTAAGGACTCATTCTTTGGCAATACACATCACAAGTTGCATTTCATGGAGCTATTCACCCCTCTCTTGAGTGAATAAGCTTGGAGTTCTTTCACCCACATTTTCATCTTTTTATTGTAAAGGAGAGCAAGCTTTGAGGGCCTCAAGAGCCTTCCATTGGGGAAAGAAGGGACCCAAGTCCCCTTTCTTCT
>SNQJ01S0203121.1:0-16700 GCA_010110895.2 Picea sitchensis | reverse complement strand
GTGTTGGAATATAATATTCAAAAGTTAGTTATGCTAGTTCATCATACCTTTGGACCTTTTGGAGATAGTTAGTCGATGGTCGGTAGTTGACTTAGTGAGTCAATTGAGCAGTCAACTAGATATTCAATCGGTTGATCAAGATGACTAGAACAATCAATTGGTGAATAGATAGAGGTAGATTTTGAGGAATCTATTAGACATTTTGGTTGTTGTGTGTGAATTATATCTTCCTCGCTTCAAGGGAGTTGGTTACATCCTAGTGTTGTATATTAAGAGCCTATGAGTCGATCCTAAGAGTGAAAAAGTGTATGTATGTAAAGCATCATGTTTTCTCTTTATATTTTTATCTATGCTCACTTGTGCTTAAGCATTGTAATGGTGTCTCTAGATGCCACCTCTTATCGGAATCACTATCTCTATGGTATACCTAATTATCTAGTTCTCTAATACATTTTTCATCATTCCCAACAAAGCCTAGCATGTCATGATCAATCAAAGTCATGTCATTGAGTGGAATTAGAAAACCAATTTACTTCGTGATCACATAATTGTCCTAGAGGTTGGAGTATAAGGGCTTAGGTTGTGTTACCCTCCTATTGGCATGGGTATTCACATGCATTTTTATGAGAAGGACAGTTCGATGAGTAGCCAACTTCATTTGGATTTTTGGGCAGTTTCAGAATTTTCAAGGCTTTTCACATATCCCAAGGTAATGGTCATACCTCTCGAAGCATTTTGGGGCTATTTAGGCATGCATGGAAAACATTGTCACATGCAACATGGATAATTTCTGAGCACCCTCTTCATTGGTTACTTTGAAGTTGATTTACATTTCTTGGGAGGGTTGACCTACACTTGGACTAATTATGACAGTCATGGGATATAATTATAGCACATAACGACTTGGAGGGGTCACCTAAGTGATCTTTTATGATATTGCATCTACTTAAAACATTTTTTATTATGTGGACATAGCTTAAAAGGTACAAGTTAAAGGCTAGTGAGTTAAGCTTCATTTGACATCACTTTGCTTGTTGAAGGTTTAATGACCCATTTTTTGACTTGGAAGGATCACCTCCATGATTCATTTAGCTCCCCTGACCTAGGGTATGGGAATGGCCATTTTTTGGAGGCTTATTTTGGATATGTTGGGACATTATACCACCCTTTTTGGATCTATTTTGAAGGAGTCTCCCCCCTTTGGAGGGTTTATGTCACCTTTTGGAGGATCAATTTGTACCTTGAGGAGGACGTTGACCATCTACACATGTTAAGGGGGCCTTTGGAGGCCAACGTGGAATCTTGGGACATCATTTCCCTTGCTTGGAGGAGAAGACCCCTCTTTGGGGCTTTGCTTCATCTTATTCATTGTACATGTGGTTTGACCACTTTTATTTTATTATTGCTTTAGGTTGCTTAGTTGTAGTTTTTCTTTTCTTAGACCGGATCTAAGGAACCACACAAGATATTATTATTTTATTGTAAGTGAGGTTTAGCATCAAATATATAAAGAGATGCACCTCTTCATTTGAACTCGTGGTTGGATAATTTGGAGCTCTCTCTTTTGGAGCTTAATCAATATATCTTTCTTGGATCATTTATGGTGTTAAGGGTTCTTTCCTTGTGGATGAATGTTGTCAACTATTGAAGCTTTTCCTACTTGGTTTTATTTTGGTGCACGAAGATTAATGGTGGAATCTTTTGAAGTTTTATACTAAGCCTTCAAGATCGATCCATAGAGGGATAACTTTATCACGTGGAGGAAGAAGCTTAGGGTTTGTCCTCACTCTTCCTTGTTGGTTTGGTGAGTATTTTATACCATTCTATGTTTTTCAACCCTATGGTGCTAATCCCAAACCCAAATCCTTAAATAAAATAAGACAACTCCCATAGGGTTTCTCCTTAACCCTATTTACCATTTGATTCACTTTGACTCCATTTCCCTATTTGGACTTGGAATTGATCTCTTAATGTCCTTCCATCACTTATTCTAAAAACACTAAAAACTCCAAACCCTGCTTTACTAGGGCTACTCTCAATGTCACTTTATGCTTCATTGCTTGGTCTTAGTAATCTTGATAGGTTACACCTCCCTTGAGTCGAATGAGATCCGACATAAAGTAGCAAAGGATAGGTTGTTAAGGTGAAAATGGTGACTTCCTAGTGGTTTCCCTCGTACTGTACCTTGCATATTAGGGCCTTCATCATTACATACAATTTGGGCGATAACAAGTTGAATACTTGCAAATTGGTCGCTTGATGGAATCTCTCCCACCCCATCATTGAGTTCCATGATTGTGGGATCATCATCAAAATGTAAGTTCATCCAAGGGTAGATATGGTCATTATAAAAATCATTAATGGCGTGATATTGATGAAGGCCAAAAATCCTTTGAAGAACACAAGGATATTCTTCTAATGGTATTTCCTTAGTGGAAATAATGGTCTCCTACTCCAAATTGATGCATACACCAAATCCAAGAGCTTCTACATTGCCTTGTTCCTTCTCCTTCCATGTCCCAAGTACTTCTTCTCAAAATGGAAAGATGATGTCTCCATGACATCTTGCGAAAAGTCCGTTAGTGTTGTATTCTGATCCATGTGGATATTGGTGGCCACCTACCTGTTCCAAATTTCACTTGGTTCATCTTGACAGTTTTCAATTCAACACGTTTCTCTGTAAAGGTAACATCTCTTTGTAATTATGGGTTTTGCACTTTTGGGGATGTCTTGAAGCCCTACACAACATCCAGGTGGATATTGGTGGCCGCCCACCTATTCCACCTGGCTTATTTTGGCAGTTTTCATGCCAGTACATCTTTTTGTACTTCTGGGGCCATTTTGAGGCTATAAACAACATTTTTTGGGCTTACCACAGTCAAACTATTGAATAACTCAAAGTTTGATGACATAATGTGTAGTTCTAAATAGACATTTCCAACGGGCTATCACACGCCTAAAACGAAGATCGTATGCAAAAGTTACGACCCCAGGAAGTTGATGTACTAACTTACCCCAACTTGGCCCACATGACTTTTGGCGCTTCATCTCGTAGGGTTAGGTTTTTGGATGTCTAGGGTTTTGGAATTCATGTTTATTGTAAAAATATCTTTAGAGCCTCATTGTACTCGTCTTCTTGTGAATGAGCATAGTCGTCACATCTCTTCTCAGAGATAAGTTGCCACCATTCCAGCGAGTTCATTCACTCTGTATTTTTACAGTCTCTATACATTTCTTTCATTAATAGAAATCATGTATTGTTTTATTTGTCTGTTTCTGGAAATATTTGTGTGTATTTCATTGTAATATCTATGTTTTCATTTCGTTCTGAAAATAATCCAGATCAGTGGTATCAGAGTAGGCTACTTGTTACGAGGAAAATCTCTCTATGGCTAGGGGTAAACCACAATAGACGGAAGTTACTGCAGAAATCAACTCTAATCTCATGTATGCTATATAAACAAATATGCTAGCAAGACAATATAAAAGTCCTACCTCGTCCAGACGTTCGATGAAGTCCATCGTTGAGCACTTGACTCAAATAAATACACCTGCAACTTGTCCTCAACAACCAAGAAACGCAAGCATATGGTGATAATATATAATGTTAGCACATTAAATAGCATAATCCATCAACATTCATAACAAATACACCCATGGAATAACAATTCAAATATTTGCTAGATATTAATTGGACGAGAAAAGAGTATTTCTATTAAATTGTGATCAATAGAGGTGAATGAATTACAAACTTCTGTGTCAGCATGGTTCGGAAGCGAGAAACTAAGTTCCTTCCAGTTGGGCCTCCACCAAAGGCAAGCTCATATAAGAGAGACAATGAGGTTCTCAATCAAGTTGGGAAGAGCTTGGGGGCTGAACAATGTGTTCAAACTTAAAAGGACAAAGCGATGCAGACTCAATATGAAGTGAATAATTTCTCCATAGTAACTTTGCTCTCAAAGTTGAATTCTTCTCCTCTTTTCCATAGCTCGAATTTGGCCCATTTGTAGTCTTAAAGTGGAACTGAAGGGTCGAGTCGGAACGTTTCCAGTATATGGAAGGTCAAGGATCATGGATCTCATGACGTGACATGGACACCCGACACCATTTTTTTATTTTGGTCACAAATCCCGATGTGCGCGGGTTGTAGTGGTGCAACCTGTGTATACGCATGTTGTACTATAGGTAGGACCTGTATATGTGGAAAAATAATGTTTTTAGCTCTGGGATTTGCAAAAAGGGACTTCAAGTATGCATAGGGAAATGGAAAAAGGCCTTCTGTGCAAGTTTGCATAGGGTGAGGCAAATCTTGCTATAACAGATGCCCCCCTAATGTGTGAGGTCAGAGGAGTACCGGTGATGGTCGAAATACATTATAAGACTCAAAAGTGGAGTAATAGGGACCCAGATGGAAGAACTAGTTTCTCATTACAATCTGTACTGGCTTTGCACACATGGCTGCCAATTTGAATTACACTGCATATCCATGTGAAAATATACCAAACAGTTGTCCATGGTCATGAATAGGAAATACAAAGGTGGCTACATGCCAAAGGCTGTCATAGTCATGAACAAGGCCCAGTAAAATCAGTCTCAAAATCAATCTAAAGATATCTATATACAATGGAGTACAATCCAATCTCCCATGATCATTGAAGTCACATAGGTACAGGTCCAATTAAAGGTAGCAACAACTCAGGAAAGCTGTGACTATGAACTGATGTCTTCAAGTTTTCTACACAATCTGCCAAAGGTGCAAGTCTACATCGTGTGAATAAAGGAGTTGAGGTCGAACACAATGAGACTTTGTTTGATTATCGATCATTGAGGTATACCGTTAACAAACGCGAGACAACCCACCAATAATGAAAGTAGGTATCAACGCATCGAGTACATTCTTACAAGTGTGAATAAAGGAGTTGGGGTCAAACACTTGAAGAATCCATTGATCAGGAGACATTGATGTATTCCCAACTGTCGATGGTGAAAGAACCTGCCACTAATGACTGCAAGCCTCTAGGTACTCATGGGACTCTAGGTCTCATCTCCAGAATAGATGAGCTAAAGTCGATGGAAGGAGACCCATTGAAAGGATAGCATTAAGGAATCTATCATCATTCAACACGAGGTATAAAGTAGGAGATTGATGATTTGGAGGAAATTAGACGAAGAACATGTTCACGAACCAACGACCCTGTGCGTCTTTCACGTGGGCTAGATGCAAGCGGTACACGAAAAAGACCCTCTGAATAGCAGCCAATAAGGAAAACTATTGACAAAGGCGAGGAAACCACCAATAGGGATAATGGCATCCAAGACACTGCACTAATCCCAATGTGTGAATAGATGTCTTGTCGTCGAACACAAGGGAAACCACCCAGTCAGTGACCAATGATGTTGACTGCTGGGTTCAAGGTTACCTACCAATGAGGAAAGTAGGACCAAGGTGCTCAAATAGGAATACAACTTCATGTGATTCTGAGACACACCTAGGGTATGGCCGACATGCAAAGTCAAGAGTTTTGAGGAGTGGCTGACATAGGTTGATAGACATCCTTTGAACAAGAGCATGAGACATATGGAAGACTCTAACGGCATAGAATCAATGATGAAACTTTGAGCTGCAGGAGGCATCAATCAAACTCTCCATAAGGACTGGAAGAGTAACCAGTTGGGGGAGTAAACTCTTTGTAACGAGCTCAGCTTCCTAAGGTCATGCTAAACCCAAAATTTTGATGACAAGTGGACTCAAAATAAATTTGCTATGTTCAAAGGCGACACGATTGTTGTCAATATATGATAATATTCCCTTCTTGCCCATCTTTTTTTGTTTTTTCATAGTCAAATGAATGTTATGATACAGAGGAAGAAACAAGTGTCGCAAGCAAGCAAAACTAATTCTAGCAGTGGAACATACCTATTCTCAATGCAAGGAGGTGCATGCAGGAGATGGACACTCGGGGGAATGTTTCCTCATGGGTATAGGGTGTCAAGCTGCAAAGGATATAAACAAGGCTCTGTTTGGTTGAGGATACAAACTGCTGAGGTGAACAACTTATAATGAAAAAGCGAGAACCGACAATAGGATCGATACTGCAAGAAAGGGCATGATATGCAATTATAACTTAACGCCAAAAAATGTCCTTTTTCGTAATCTTAGTCTACTTGGTTTGAAAAAGGGATAAAGTTGCACCAAATAGACGTCCTTTCAAATCCAATTTACGAATGTGAAAGAGACAAGTTCACTCGGAAATGTTTCCGCTTTTTGAAAACGAGTCAGAAAAAATCTTAAATCAAACTCACTTGGGAGTCCTCTAGGTACAGGTCAGCATGTTTATGAGTAAGAAACGAGGTTCAACATAAAGTCACGTATTAGCTATAAGAGACTCCCGGTCCTATAGAAAAAATCTTTGCATGGGCACCGAATGAAGCAGAGGATATAACTAGGGTACCCATGTTTGGTAAGTCTCTACCATTCGATAAGGACACTTCTACTTGCAGATAGAAGGTTTTGTGTCGCTATAAAATGGGTTCATACCTAAGGCATATGAGTGACAGTCATAGGATGATGCAAGTGTGCATGATGGATTAGATACCTATCCTATATGTTGGGTAGCGAAAATACCTGTCCAAAGTTATGAACGGGCGACATGGCGCTGAAAACCGCAAGAATCCCTGGATAAAACTACAAAAAGCAACTCCATCCACTATCGTATTAGTCCATTAGGCCAAAATATTGGACGAAACTATGCAAAGTGGGTAAAAATTTGCTATAAATAGTAAAAAAAACTAAATTTACTATACCATTTGTATTTTTTTACCCAAATAGTGGATTTTGGACCAAATTACCTTCAAACTTCAATTGGTGATTGCGATAGCTATGAGCGACGGAATCGATGACCGTCTAGACCAAGTAACTCATAATGCATTCCTGTTTATTTTCAGTGGATTAGATTTTGTAATTAGGTTCCATTTTTTAAGTTATTTAGGGCGCAAATTGAAAACTTAGGTGTACGCGAGCTATAGTTCATCGGGTCGCGTATGCGCATGCTTATACACGGTTGTTCCAAAAACAACCAGCGTATAAGCAGCCCTATACACGACTGTGTGCACTACAACTCGTGTATATGTCCATAAACGATGATTTTTAGATGTTGCTAACTCAAAAAAGGGTTTGTCTCTTGCATGATGGTGCTACAGTGGAGAGAAAGAGAACACGAGGAGGTAGATGTTGTAGTGGAGAGAGACCCAGGGGCCCAAATGGCTTTGAAAATATGTGGGCTATACAAGTTTTTGGCTATCAAAGGTATGAGAGCCCAAGTGAGATTGTTACAGTTGCTCGTGGATTACTGGGATCTGGATAGTGAGAGCTTCAACCTTCATGGACAACCATTAAGCATTGAAGTCGAAGACATTTATTTCTTGTCGGGATTGTCACATTGAAGTGAGGTGGTCAACGTCAAATCCCAGGGAGCTGGGAGTGGCATGAAAATCAAGGAATACATAGACACTCATTGCATTGTAGGGACTGACAAGGTTGGGAGGCAAATCCCCAATAGAGCAATAAAAAATCTTAGTGTCAAGATTGTTGTCCTCGTTTTGACATGGATCACAGGATCGACCTCTTTGCACCAGGCATCGAGGCCACTTATGTTCTACTCAGTGGAGTGCTCGAGACCCATGGTGTACAACTGGTGCACCTCATTGTTGGCTAACATGAAGAGCCAGTTGAAAGAATGCAAACATGGTAGTAAAAGGAACTTTGGGTTCGCTTCTATCCTTTGTAGTTTTTTCTTCGAGCGGGTTCCAGGATTGGGACCTAGAGTTGAGATTATTCCACGTGGACCTCGCGATCAAGCCATGGCACAGTGGATCGAGGTGATGAGGCAACAGGGGGGAGGTAGGGTGTCAACACCCTACAACGATGACTTCTTCTTCTGGTGGAGATGACAAGTGATAGCTCTGGATGACTACCCTTACACTGGGATCGACTTCAGAGGAGATCCTGACATGCCATTACCACCAGGGTCCACCTACGGAGATATAGGTATGTCAACGTTTTTTAAATATTTCATTTTTTTTTTGTATTTTTTCATAAGAAAAGAAAAATATTTTTGGATGATGTTAAGTACTAATTAAACATGTATGTGACGCAGACGTAGGTCCATGACGGTCGGGCGAACTTCCACGACATCGTCGGAGCCACCAGGGAGATGAGGCAGCAGGAGGGGACGCGGAGAGAGTCCTTCAAAACGTGCAGGGCAACCTGTCTCATTTGACACAGAGGATTCATATGGTTCAGGTGGAGGATCTGTTGGAGGCTATGCAGCAGCAGGTGGTGGGTGTGCCTCGTGCTTGGGTGCGGCTCTTTTGGCATCTCGCAAATGTCGTATTTTGCTATCATGACACTTATCCGGCGCCACTAGCATAGATGTCATTACTATTGTATGATCGGCTATATATGTATATTGAGGGTGTTAGCCCCAAATTTGTACTATAAACATCGTATTTTTTAAAATATATATAAAAACATGGTTCTTCGGCTTTACTTATGTTACAATGTGTACAATGATGAAAATGTTTTCTTTGCTTTAGTTATGTGACAAATGCCAATCTAAAACAAAATTAGCATATGCATTAGATACATAATTAGAACTCCTAGTTATGTGATGATAAGTAATAAAATCAAACTGTCGTTCCAAAAGTCGTACCAGTAGAAATCGTCGAAGTAGAGTAGGGTCACGCACACGGTAATTGTCTTTCAATTGACATACTACTAACTGGGAGTCCAGGAGAACCTCTAAAGAGTGAATACCAAGTGAAATGGCATTGTGCAAAAGTTCTATAACGACGTTATATTCAGCCACATTATTCGTGGATGGCCCTAGGCATATGCCACCTAAAGACACCAGTAGACCCTCGGGTGAGTAAACAACCCAAGCGACGAAAGCCAAGTTTTGTGTATGACGATTGGCCCCGTTTACGAATACTAAGTAAACCGAAGACTCCATTGACATCTGCCAACCAAGGGAAAACTCGATAAGCAAGTTGAAGATAAAATAAAGGGAAAAATATATGCACTAAATTACATTAGTATACAAAGAGTTACGCCCAAGCTTGGGGCTCAAGCGTAATATCTTTTCAAATAGATCCCATTCATTCCTAGGCTCAACCAACATGTTCCCTTCATAATATTCTAATTCATAGACTCCTTTTTCTAAGACACGTCGCATGATATAGGGATCGTGCCACATGGGTTTGAACTTACCTGCCCCCAGTGGTTCCTTGACTTGATCATATAGAAGGACTAAGTCACCCTCAGCGTACAACTGAGGACAAATAGACTTATCGTATTGGACCTTGACACATCTTTTATTCGCTTCGATAGCGGTAGAGGCATCTTTACGCTGCTCATATAGACTCTCTAGGTGTACGAGGCCTTGTTCGAGATCAAAAGTGTCAGGTAGGAGCACAACTACTAATCTAAGTGAAGGGATCTCACATTCAATATGTAAGATTGACTCCACACTGTGTACTAACTGGAAAGGAGAAAAATCGGTGGAAGTTTTGACCGAGGTTCGGTATGCCCAAAGTCCGAGATACAACATGATATGCCAGTCAGATTTGCTCTCGTTGACATTTTTCTGCAAAATGGTCTTGAGAGACTTTTTCATGACCTCTACTTGTCCATTTTGCCTGGGGGTAGTAAGGGGAAGAATGACCATGCTTAAACCCCAGTTTATATGCTAGTTCTTTCATCATTTCATTCTGAAAGTGACTGCCATGATCAGTGACAATCTCACTCGGGATTCCAAACATGGCTATAATTTGATTGAATACGAAGAAGTGTTGATGATTACAACTATGTGAGACATCCTCCAGGACACAGACTTGAGAGAGGGCCCATGAGTTGGGCGTTCCCATGAGATGGATGTGTGGTTCCTATCTGAGACAGAACTGGAACGTTGTGTTGCCTCCTCTATGCAAAGAGTTGAGATGATACTCCATATGATTCTCTTGTGTAACATAGTGAGAAAGAAGATCTGTTGAGTTGGACGTGCCTATGGCTGAGCACAGGTGAATGTCTGGAAAAGCCCATGAGTTGGGTGCATCGTTCTGAGACAGAGATGAAATGATGTATTAGCCTCCTCTTAGCAGAGAGTTGAGATGATGTGATACTCAAGATCATTCTCCTGTGTAATGCAATGAGAAAGAAGATCTGTTAAGTTGGATGTGCATGTGGTTGAGCACAGGTGAACGTGATCCTAGTGGTTGAGCACTAGTGAGTGTGGTTCTCCTGTGAGACATAGTGAGATAGAGATGTGGACATCCCTGTGGTTGAGCACAGATGGATGTGCCCCTAGTGGCTGAGCACTAGTGGGTGTATGAGATCCCTTATATATTGTTCAAGAGTCAGACTTACCTGTAACCCTATTTGTGATGTAAAGGGTACAGATCGGCCCCACCATAAAGTGAAAGATAATTAATGTAAAAGATAATTAATATGGTAATTATTAATTATATTATGAGTTAGTGAGGTCGACCCTGTTGTGCCAATAGACACCGTTGTTGATAGGTTCAGTCTAATATAAGTAGAGGTAAATTCCCCATTGAGGAAACATAACACAAGTGTGAGTTTGGAAATTTCAGCAAGTACTTACTTCTTGGGAAAAGTGTGCACCTCTCTTGGGCCCTATTCTTCTAGGGTTTGTGAGCACCCTTTTGTGTGCTAGTATTTTATGGTGGTGGAGGTATTTCTCTTGAAGAATATAGCAAAGGATTGGTTGGGTTTTCTTCCCTTGTTGAGAAGGGTTCCCCAAGATACTTCTTGTGTACTTGTGCATAGTGTTTCTTCTTGTGATCTTGGTTGTTGCAACAAAGTGTCTATGGTTTAAGTAAAATGATAAAAATGGAATGAACTTCATGCTTAAGCCTAGCTTATAGAAAAATCAACAAGAAGGTGATAGTCTTCCCATCGGATTTAACTATAGGCATGGCTTCAGTCCACTTAGTAAAGTAGTCTACGGCCACGATAATGTGTTGATGCCACCCAGTCGAAGTTGGGTTGCAATCCACAAAGTCCACCCCCCACTTGGTGAAGGGACCGACAATAATGACTAGATGGAGAGGTGTTGGATGTGAGCGCATTTTCCAAGTGAACACCTGGTAGGGGTGACACTTCTTAACCGCTTCGACGCAATCTTTAAAGATAGATGACCAATAATAACCATCTCGCAAATTTGTTTGGGTTGTCGCAAGCCCGGATAGATGACTACCACAAGCCCCACTGTGGAAGTAGTTTAGAATAGACTTGACTTATTCCTGAGTTAAACAACGACGCAAGATATTGTCTACTCCTCGACGATACAACGTGTCACCGATGATAAGGTAATTCTTAGCTTGGTATCGTATACGTCGCCGATCTTCTCGCGAGAGATGTTGAGGGAACTTCAAAGTTTGAAGATAGAGAACAATGTCTCCATACCAGGGGTCTGACGATGAGACAAGGAAAATGTGTTCATCCACAAATGAATCAACATGAATAGCATCCTCGTCCAATCGAGGGAAGTCAGATATTAACTCCGCAAAAACTAGTGATTTTTTGGACTTCGCAGAAGCGAAATCAAGATCGAACTCTTGTAGAATGACAATCCATTTATTGTACTTTCCCCCCATGATATGCCTAGTAAGGATGTATTGAAATGGATTGACATCGGTAACCACAGTAGTTTTGCAAAGCAATATATAATGTCATAACCATTGGACTGCGTGAACGAAAGCTAAATCTAGCTTTTCAACATGAGAATATTTGAGTTCAGGGCTGACTAAGTTTTGACTACGATAATAAATGGCATGCTCACAGAGCTCATCATCCTTCTGAACCAACACCATACCAATCGTCTTTTCGAACGCGATGACATAAAGTAAGTAATCTCTATTGTACTTTGGAGACTTCAATAGAGGTGTCGATACCAAGGCTTTCTTCAAAGCATCAAAGGATTCTTGGGCTCGCTCATCCCAAATAAAAGGAGTGTCCTTCTTCAAGAGACGCATGAAACCCTTAGTAATATTGGCATAATTCACTATAAGTTGTCATAAAAAGTTATCTTTCCATGTAAACCTTAAAGTTGGCAAATAGTGCGGGGGGGAGGCAACCGAAGTATTGCCTCAACCTTTAATGGATCTACCATGATCCCAGTCTCAGAGACTAAAAATCCTAAAAGACGACTTGACCTAATGCAAAATATGCATTTATGAGGGTTCAACCGGATGCGATAATGGCGACATATTTCAAAGACCAGCCGAAGGTGCTTAGGGTGATCCACTCTCTTACAGGAGTGAACATAAAGATCGTCAAGATAAGCTTCGACTATATGTTTGAGATCGTGAAACGCGAAGATCATAGCAAGTTGAAAGGTTTCTCCGACATTTTTAAGGCCGAAAGGCATCTTCAGGTATGAGAAAGTACCCAAAGGGAAAATAAATGTCGTCTTATGTTGGTCCTCGGGTTTAATCTGAATTTGGTTATACCCTGAAAATCTGTCCATGAAAGAAAAAACTTTGCTTCCCGCACACTCGTCGAGAATCTGATTGATGAAGGGTGTCGAGAAGTTGTCTTTAGGACATGCCTTGTTCAAGTCATGCAAATCCATGCATACACAGATGGTTCCTTGCTTTTTATTCACATGAATGAGATTGGATACCCATTTAGTCAAGGGAACCAGGTAGATAAAGCCAACATTAAGCAATTTTTCTACCTTTGCCTTAATAGCAGGGGCCTTCCGAGGATTGACTACTCTAAGACGTTGTCGAACAGGTTTAGCATCCGAGTAAGTTTTAATCTCATATTCGACAATTCGAGGGTTGATTCCTGGCATCTCTTCATATGACCAAGCGAATACATGTCAAAATTCCTTGAAGAGTTCGGTGTAGATTAGAATTTCTTCTAGTGAACAATCTGCACCGATGTATACATTTTCAATCTTGCCAGGGATACGAGAGATATAGATCATGACGGTATGGGAAATACTCACCATGTTTCCTTCGACATAAATGTCGTGCGTATCAAGTGGAACTACGGTGTGACTAACTATCTCCCTCAAAGTATATCTAAAGTCATATTTCTTGATTCTAGCAAGCTCTGGGAGAAAATAAGAGCGATGATTCATATCATCCCAAGGTTTGTCAGAACCATTCATGGCCTCAATGGTAGCTTCATTAGAAGGCAAAGTCTCATCAAGGCAGTCACATGAACAAGACAATAAAGTGGCCCACACGGGCTCCAGAATAGGATCCTCCCCATTCGTCTACGAGGTAACAGGATCTGAATCAGTGGAAGAGTCAAGAAAAGCTTGATACACAATCTCTACTTCCAATAGTGGCATGGCCATTCTAGAATGTAACTGACCTTCACAAGACATCGTCGAGGAAGGTAGGGTCCAAAGATCGTTAAAATAAGAAGTGCAGAAAGGAACAAACCTCTCTGACGAAATGAGCCTACTGGACATGGCGTAAATATGGTGAACCGTTGCCATGAAGTCGAAGGTACCCATAAGGGATGAATACATTTCGACATTGATATTCGCAGTTGATGGCTGAGAATTTTTTATCACGGGGATCGACGGTCCAATAGATGCACTGAGACTAGCATACGCAAAGGAAAATTGATCGATCATCACGATCTTCCCATCATGAGGAAAACAAAGAGTATGGAAGACGAAGTATACGATTGCAGTCATAGCGTAAGTCCAATTGCATCCTAGTAACAAGTTATAATCAAGGGGTGCATCAACCACCTCGACATCCACCTCTACCGTCTTCCCACCTAACTGGACCGGAAAGGCAGGAAGAATACCGTGAGGGTGGAAGGAACGACTGTCAAAAGCAGTCAACATGGTCGGAAACTAAGAAAGGGTCGGAGAGCTGATGGATTTCCAACAGACCAAGGACATCACACATGTTGCAACGCCTTCATCAACAACATTACGCTTGATGGTATACTTCGAGTAACCCACTTGGAATTGGAATGCCACATGGTAAGGCAAACGATGCTTCACATCTATGACGTCAAACTTGATAAATTTAGAGCCACAAGGATCTAGAGCTCCTAACACAGATAGCAAGGCATTCCTCTATGAAGGACATGTCTGGAGTACCTCCAGAGCCGACATCACATAAGAGGTTTGACCCAGGTCCTCAACAATAAAGTAATTATGGGTGGCTCTAGCATTAATATTGTGGGTAGAGCGCTTGATTACTCTGTTCGGAATACGAGGCGGGGGCTCTAGTTTTTCGATCTGTAAGGGCGTCTTCGGAGGAAGGGGAGACTCTAGACCAGGTACAGTCTATGGAGAACTGTAAACGCGAGATCGAGTGGCTACATTAACCTCAGATTTAACAATATTGATGCATAAACGGTCATTGTCTTGCGTCGGTGGGTTTTGACTCCCACTCACCACATTTTCGGCATTCGAGGATCTCAAGGCCATGTGTTGGTTATGTGTAAAAGGATTAGTTAGCACGGTGGGCGATAGAGATAAAAGCCTCGCAGGTTCCACAAGTTTAGGGCATAAATGGGTAAGGTGATCGTCTGTACAAAGCTTACAGGGAAACTTCACCTTCCTCCTTTCTTTCTTGCCGTCACCAACATTATTATTCGTCTTCTCATTATTACCATTTTCCTTGGGTTTATTATTATTCTTCCCACCCTTACGATTATTATCACGTCCTTTCTTCTTATTCCCTCCTGGTTGCTGGTTACCATTCGGGTTGGTCAACGATTGCACAGAGCGTACATCCGTCGATTGACTGGGATTAGAGGACACAGACAAAGTTGGCCCTCCTATAGAATGGTTTAGAGATAAGTCTTTCAAGTGGCTCATCACCGAGTCTGCAGATTTCACATTGACGGGACCTACAATGCCATCGACATGAGGCCCGGGCTTTTGTCTAGGATCATAGTTTGACCTCGGTGCGTCTGGAAGAATCTCGTATAACATCCCAGATTGAGCATATATAAAATCTAACTGTTGGGATTTAAAAATCTCTTCTTCCTCATAAGTAACCCCGGATGTATAAACATCCTTCGAAATATAAGGCATGAGAGATTTAAGAAACCACTCTAACAATAATTCCGGAGGTATGTAGGCCTTGATCAACATGTTCCATCTACGCCACTCATGGATGTGATCCGAGATATGAGTGGCCCTATCTTGACGAAAGGTCGACAGAAGTTCGATGCCAACATCGTAACGAACCAACAATTGGAAGTGGTTGAGGAATACTAAAACCGACTGATTAAAAGTTATGTATGCCCCCCTAGGTAGCTCGATATACCATTTCACGGTGACCCTCGTGAGGGTGCGTTGAAACAATCTTAACCGAATAGAATCATTATTAAGGGAATTCGAAGAGCACCAAAGGTGAAAAGCGGTAACGTGATCACCAGGATCCTCACCAGTTCTTCCCTCGAATTTTGGAATATCTGAAGGAATCTTAGTGGGGACGAGGAGCCATGACGGATCATGATGCACGGGGTCATTCATTAACTTAGACAAGTCTGGCAGATTGAGCGTGGCCAGAAAAGGGAGACAGGGTTGTGGCATCTGGCCCCAAGCTCCCTAGAAAGATTGTGGTTTGGGAATCACAACCCATCCAGGGTTCTGGTAAGAACCATGGCCCTATCAGGGATTATAAGACCCTCATCTGAACTGATTCATAAGGGGTTGGTTGGGCACCATTCCAGTAGGAATTTTTTGATGAGGGTTATAAAAACTGCCCCCAGCCGGAGTGGCTCCAGGTTGGGGGTTTCCCAAGGTATGAAACTGACCTTCTTTGCATGTGAATCCGGAGTATAAAGGTGGATTTGTCATGCCAAACATGTTGGTCGGAATCGACATAGAGGAGGTGGGTGTAAAGGATAGAACGTGAGCACTAGCTTGTCTGCCAAGATGGTTACTCCATCCAGAAGTAACAGGATTAGAACCAGGGTTAAAAGGAGGAATGCCTCTAATGGTAGGAGTCATTTGAGGGAAATGAGTACCACCAAACGAGAATGGAGTGTGTAGAGGAGTTTTCCCCCAAGTCCAATGCTAGTATTTGTACCAGCCACTAGGATGGAGGTTGAAAATTGTGATGTGAAATTCAACATACCATAGGAAAAAGGACTAGAGGCCATAGGGATGGACTAAACATTATAGCTCGGTGAATGACAAAGAGACCCAAAAGGGTTCATGGCTATAGGTTGAGTATTCACTATAGGACAGGTAGAGCTGATGATAGGCACCTTCGGCACTACAACCATTGTGGTTGAAGGTGTCAAAGGGGTATCGTTAACTATAGTAGGTATGGGAGTCAAAGGACTCTCAGTATCTTGTTGACTCGCTTCAGTACTCATCCTTGTATGATCACAAGTCTGATAAGTGGAGGTGTGTGTACCACGTTTGATAACTTTACGCCTTTTAGAAGGAAAAAACTCAAAATGCAGTGGTAACTGTAACAAGCGATGAGACCTGTGAGGAAGCTAGTTTGGCTCCACAATGACTCAAGACTTGAGATATAAAAAAAAAAATCCTAAGGTCGACTAGTAATCAAAGAGCGCACCAAAAATAATCAAAAGACCAATATGCACACAAACAGGATAAAGTGGTTGAAAGGGGCCTCCCTCTCTAAAGTAGGTATGCCTCACCCAAGAGGGGCCT
>SNQJ01S0203120.1:0-16700 GCA_010110895.2 Picea sitchensis | reverse complement strand
TACATGTGCATTTTCCTTCATGTCCAAATACCTTCATCAATCTTGCGGTCCAAAACCCATGACTAGGGTTGACATCAATGACAACAACCAATCTTCCAACATACCTAATGTCCTTTTTGAAACCACGAAACCTTGTATGGGTTCGGATGTGCAACTGTCTCCAATTCCATCTTCTCCACCATTTCTGTGGATACTAGATTATCTATACTTCCACTGTCCACAATTACCTTGCATACCATATCCTTGGTCTTGTAAGCAATTATGAATAAACTGTTCCTTTGTACTGGATTCTTTATCTCCTTCTTTGGATTCAAGGGAATTTTCCTCATCATTAAGGATCTTCCACCTTCTGCATATTCTTCCTCAACATCTTGCCTTTGCGCTTCTGAAATGTGAACTTCTCTTCCTCGATCTCTTTTTCTATCGGGGCATTCAAAATATTTTTTCCTATCTTTTCATAGACAAAACACTTTATTTCACCACCTCTACCTCTTCCTCTTCCTCTTTTTTGAGGAAAATTGTTCCTATCGACATATTGTCCTCCTTGTGAGCTTCCTCCCCTTTCAGGGTGGTTATGAGGTTTCTTTTCTTTATCCTCAGGCTTCTGTACTCTGTCCTGGGCAATTTCTTTGCCTTTGCTCTGACTTCTACCTCTGCCCCTTTGACCTTGCTTTCGGGCCAATTTTACTTCTACCTTTGAAACAATTTGATAAGCATCTTCTACATTCATGATTGTCACCATGCTCATCTCATATTGAATTTCATATCTCAAGCCATTCATGTATCTGGTGAATTTTTCATCATCACTCTCATGAAGGCTTGTCCTGATGTTGAATCTGTAAAACTCCTCAATGTATCCCTTCATTGTCATCCCTTTCTGTCTCGAAACAGATTAATTTGGTACTCTCTGGGTATAAACTTGGCTTTCATCTTTGCTACCATCCTATCCCAGCTCTCGATTCGTTGTTTTCCTTTGCAATGCCTGTCAGCCTGTAGTTCATCCCACCACAATCTTGCATGCCCCTTAAGTTTAGTGACAACATGTTTTACTTTCTTATCTTCTTCTATATCTTCATAATCGAAATATTTATCCAGATCTCTAAACGAATCTAGCAGCTCCTCAATGTCTAAATTGCCTTCATACATCGGGATGTCCATTTTTTCTTTGGCCCCTATTCTTGAAACAGATTTGAATAGACATTCCTCTATAGCATCTTCAGCTATAACTTCTTCTTCGGATCCATCTTCGTTTTCTCTTTCAGCCTCACTGATATCTCCATTATCAGGTGTTCTCTTATGTTTTGTCTCCATAGCATCCTATCGAGAACAAAGTTATCTCATTTCCCTTTCCATGGCTGGATCGAGCATGGGTCTCTCTTGACGTCTCCTTAGCAGCATTATTTCACTATGTTCTACATATAATTCAAATTACAACTATCCTTTGTCTTCCCTCTATAGAAAACAAGAGTTTTTAACCTGGCTCTGATACCACCTGGTGCAACACCCCTACCTCAGAAGGTTCTGCTTAACCTGAAATGGATCTTTAGTTCCCTTTGGAACCTTCAATGCATATGAATCCACAGTTCCTTCTTATAAGTTATGCCTGCGTAAACAAGCACTAGGCATGAACCTCCATTCCATGTGACCAACCAGCGTGACCACAACCTTCACCCAAAAAGGTGATTCAGGTTTCGTGACTTCAGGATTTTCTATTGTGAGTCCCTCTAACTCCTTCGACTCCTGAAACGCCGAAATGGGATAACAGATCCTTAACTCCTCCCTTATGCCTCAACCATGTGACCTCAGTCACGTCTTGGGGTCCACCTATGAGTGCGTCGGGATTTCATGACTCGTGAGTTCGCGATGCAACTCTTTCCCTTTATCCCGAAGTCCAAACTTGCGAATTCTTTTCCACATATCAACAATCTTGAGCCTTCCACAATCTGACGATCCAGATTGCGTCGGAATTCGAGTATCAGGGATTCCCAAAAATGACTTTCTCCACACTTCCGACTTCCGAATTGTCGAAATTCAAAGCACCCAAACCAACAGCTCTCGTTGATTCAAATATAATGGTTGCTACCTCTCCTAAGATTGCGAGTGTTGAAATACACTCAGTCTTAACCTCTCCGCTGATCCATTGGATCCAATGGTCCATGGAAAATCGACACTCCTCCCTCTAAGAAACTAAACCGTTCATTCAAGTTCTCAAAGACTCTTGGCCAAATAACTTGGCGTTCTTCCTTCTGATCTTGGTTTTCATGAGGTGCCTTCGATCCTCGTCCTTCCTTTTAGATTTCCAATACTCTATCCTTCCTGAGCTTGAACCTTGTTGCAAACTCAAGATTTTAAGGGATTCTTGTATGCACTCCCTGCGACTTCCACGATAATCTCTAATTATCTGAAATCTCCAATTCTGCACGCTCCTTGTGACCTCATCTCTTCAACCACTCACTTGGTTGGAAAATTCTAAGACTTCAACCTGCCTATACACACCTTGCATGGATCTGTGCTACACTTACACTTCTGCTGGTATGAGAACAACGATATCCCTCCTGATCTTTTCTGAGATAAACTCAGAATCTTGTCAACGCACTCCTTGTGGACCTTCATTGCACTCCTTGCAGGAATTATCAAGTCGAGAAACAATTGAAACTCATACTCTCCCTCTTACATATTTCATACATTCAACATGAAATCATACACACAAGCATTGAAACAAATTCACAACAAATCATATAAGAAAACTGTAAACATACCATTCAATAGATGTAAACAGTATTCATCTCAACACCATGAAATTGAGTCAAAGCATTCTTAGATTAACTCAATTGTTCATGTACATGGGTTGTATAGCTTCAATTATCTTCTTATACGACTTCTACAGTCTTTGTTCTCCTCTGCTCTCCTATTCTGTTTCTCTACATCTCTATTCTTCTATTGAGAATAATGATACATTACAATACATACGAGGGAGATTTCTAGAGTTTTCCCTCCTACAACTCTAAGCTATCAAATCAAATTAAAGCCTACATCTACTCTACATTTATTACACTAAATGTTTACAACTAACAGATGAGAGCAACCACTCAAGATCTATGTCACAATCTCCAAACCATAAAAGAAAATTATATTTTTCAGATATTACATTAATGTTTCATCTTTTCAAATTCAAAATGCTCTCAAAACGCGTGTTGGTGCATATCCAGTTGTCCTCCGCTTTGCTGGCTTGCGATTCTCCTGCATCATTTACAGTATATGGAAGGCCAAGGATCAAAGATCTCCTGTTGTGACATGGAAACCCGACATTTAATTTTCATCTTTTGGCACAAATCCCAATGTACGTGGGTTGTAGTGGAGCAGTCTGCATATACGCATGTTGTATAGTGTGCAAGATGCTTACATGTGGAAAATTATTCATTTTTGTCTCTGGATTTTATCAACAAGGAAGATAAGTCTGCATAGGGAAATGGAATAAGTCCCTCTGTGCAATATTGCATAGGGTGAGGCAAATATTTCTATAACAATATTGTTTTTTATTCATCTTATGACAAAGGAAATATTAAGTTAATTATAACAAATCTTTGAACAATTTTAGTTGGTTGACCGTCAATTTGATGTGTAATGTGTTTGTCTTTCAAATTATTTGTGATTGCATGGAACAATTGTTATTTGAACATATTTATATGTTGTTGCATATATTTAAAAATGTTTCATTTTCTTTAAGTATTTCCAATTGTCAAATCCTAAAAAATGTTAAATGTCCAGTTGAAATTTTAATGGGATATGAAATTCTACTTTTTATGTTGATATAATTAGATGTAATGATATGATTGATATGCATGTTTAATAGTACAACATATTTTAGGATATGTTAACATGATGATTCAAAAACTGAGTTTATATTCATTTATTTTGTAGATTTAAAAGTAAGATTAACAAAAAAATGTGGTTTATAATTAAAAAATTAAATTTATAACATGATTTTGTGATAATTTGGTTTTTAACTACAGTAGTGTTTGTTAGTTTACATACTTTTATCATTTCTTTTGAAAATATTTATAAAATTATGCCCCCAATGTTGAGTAAAACCACAATTAATGAAGTAATTTAAAATTTGATAGCAATCAACTTACGAAATAATGACAAAAATAACAATAGGAATATTTGCATCTATAAAATTTTAAAGTCAATAGAATGCTTATCATTGGAGATCATAAATTTTTATAATAACAATTTTTAGTGTAGAAGAGTCTATTCAAAAAGAGTAATTAGTACAATGGAAAATAATATTTATTCATATGTTATTTGTTTTTTGAAAAAAAAAAATAGTTAGAATGAATATGTATAATGAACTATCTATGCAATTATAGTTTTAATTTTATAATTATAGTTTCAACCATATTGAACATTGTAATTTATAAAAATAAACATGATGATAACCATCTTATAACAAACATAAACAACATCTAAAATACACATTTATATTCGCTAGCTAACATCATCTAATTATATATACCTCTAGCACATATAAACATCATTAATTAGCTAGCACACATATCTAATAAGTTAACAGGGCATCATCATTGTGATCACATCTAACAAAAGACAAGAATTTTCTAACATCATCATCACACACATCTATCAAGCATCATTTAACATACGCATATATCAAGCACATTTAACATTAAACATATCTAACATGACCTAAAAATGTACACATCAACATCAACATATAAATTAATTAAGTATATCATCACGATCAACAAGAAAAATGCACATCTAATGAACAATATTATAACATACACATCTATAAATCACATTTAACAAAGATATATAACATGACCTAACAATATACACATCAACATCAACATATAAATTAAGTACATCATTAACATGATCAATAGAAAAAAAAAACACCATATATGTGTGTGTGTGTGTGTGTGTGTGTGTCATGGACAAGTCAAATAACTACTATAATATATATGGTCCATCCAGTGGGATAATCTACATATCTACAATAGTAGTGGAGGATTGGTCTGTAGTGAAAGATGATGGATGATGAATAGGTCCTACCTTCTCATCCAGGTGAGGTGAAATAGGATGATGAGGAATAGGTCCAACATGCTAATCTAGGTGAGGTGAAAGAGGATGAGGAGGAATATGTGTTGCCTCCTCATGATTTGGGTGAGGTGAAGGAGGAGTAGGAGGATGTGGAGAAGGATGATCATGCCCACCCTCATCAATCGATGGGGTACTGGAACAAGAGTTGTGCCTATCATAAAGATCTCTCCTCATTGCTAGTATCCTGGAAGCTCCGACGATATGACACATAAGAGGCATAAAATCATGCGACATCTCCCTCCAAATATCCAAGAGCATAGTATCTTCCTTGATGTCTCACATCAGGGCAGGCCAGACTCCCACCTCAGTCAAAAGTTCATATATTTGGTCTCCTAACTCCACCCTGAATCTCATATCAAGCCTACGATGCATGTCGTCGGGTATCTGCACCCGAGGACCCTAACTAGCCACGGGATCAGGCATCATCTCCTCATTATCATTTGCTGGGGGAGGAGGAACATCCCCAATGAAAGTGAAAATATCTGCAAAATATATAGTACATAACAATATTTACATAGTTAATTCATTAAACAATTTAATAAAACAAGTTAAAGAATGTGTTAGAATTAATTTTATTATAACTAAGTAAGACAATAAAATGAAACTATATTAATTTAAATAAAACACTAATATTACCTCTATCATCTAGTGGATCATATGGTGTGAATATGATGTTCAAACAACCTCTCCAATCTAAATCCACGTAAGGACATGGCACCATGATGAACATGTAATCCGTTGCACTGCCTAGTAGCCCTAGTGCCTTTGGGGAAATATTGGCCAAAAACTCTGACTAGCCTCTCTTGGGAATCATCTGCCCCCACATACGCATATGCACATGAGTCCTCGGCCTAGCAGGCTGATGGAAAAAAGTCAGCCTCGTCTCTAGAAATCTCTCAAAAAATAAGTAAAACAACTCTGAGGAAAAAGGGAAGTTCGACCTCCCACAAATCATAGAACGACATTTGTCTAGCGCTAAACAAAAATGTAGAAAAAAAATGGCATACCATATGATACATAGTGGCCTATGTACCAACGAATCAACATAATACAAAAGAGGGCATCTAATGTGCTTCCCATCACTAGTAAAGTGGGATATGGTAGTCACTAACAATGAGAGGCACCTAACCTCCTCTACATCGAAAGAGGCAATTTTCAGCTATCCACCAGACACATAGAAATCAGATGTGGATAGTACATCAACCCCAATATATTGCTAAGAGTACATGAGTTGAATCTCAACTGCAACACCTATTGGGATAGATGGGAACTGGGGAAAATACTCTTCTCTCCTGGATAGCCCAATGATAAAGTAAATATCCTCCTTAGTGGGATGGTATCGTTGATCCAAACCCACATGGAAATCCTTTCAATGGACATCCCATCGATGGATCAGATGCACCAACAACACAGAGTACCCCTTAATGGATTTATCCTCCTCATAGTACTTAAGGAGGCCTACATTCCTCAAGAGAACATGAGTCGTTGCAGTAATAGGGAAAGGGTACAAATCCCTCACCCTCTCCCTTGCCTCCTATACCCATACAACATTGTACAAGTCTACCCTCTACTCCTGTTGTTTTTGTTTCGCTCTCCACTCACGTCTCTGCATGATTAACATATGAAATACATCAGTCTCACTCATACATAAAACATAAAAAAATAAATCTACTGAATGGTAAATTTATCTATAAATAAAAAAAATAACTTCCTTCAAAAAATAAGTTAATTGCATTACCAGTGCTCCCAAAAAATAGTCACGCACCATCGGAGGTGCGTATATATTGTGAGCATCGTCCACGGTGCGTTAGTGTAAAGTAATGCACCGAAAAAATATGTTCTACTATGTTATGTGGTGCATTGGAAAATAGTACCTCACCGGGTTGTACACTACAACACATACGCCCCAGTGAGTTACATTTATCCTACGCACTGCTTAAACCAAAAAATAAATTAAAATCTTAATGCATGTAAGAAATTATTTATAAATTAGAAAAAAAATGGTGTGTATATGTTCACTACATGCATCGGTGCGTGTAACAAACATCAACGCAATGTCACATAAACGTTTCCAAATTTCCGAGTACAGAACTTTTTGTGGTGCATTCTGGTCATTACTATAACACCACATACGGTGCCACCAAAACATTTACGGGGTGCACCACAACATAATGTTATATTTCTTAAAGGTGTGTTTGGTAAACATGAATGCCCCGGTGTGCATGTTTACCAATGCACTACGTAAAAATATATCTGATAAGGGTGGTACGTCATTTACTTTAACGACCTGATGTGTTATCTGTACTTTGATGCACCTCCCTACCAGTTATATATTTTTCTTTGGTGCGCTGCTAAATGGACACGCCAATGCGTTTATGTTTACCAATGCACTGCCAAGAAAGGTAAAAAGATACACGGTGTGCCCTGTAAATTTACAGGTCACACCATAGGCAATGCGAGTCAAGCGCTTCGAAAGCACCGCGCATTTTGTTTTTTTTTAACACTTACAATTTCATTCAATTTTAAATTTTAATCCAGTTAAAAATTAAGTTATGAAGAAACAGGGACATTAATTTTGTCTCCAAGGACGCATGGTTGCGACGTACTAAGAAACTAAATTTTCCCCCCATTTCGCAAAATTCGAAATTCACGCACCAAGCAACAAACGAAAGGAAGGAAATCAAGGAAAGCACTGATGGAAGGGCACTTCAAATAAGCAAAGGTTGCACTGATGATTTTGAGCTCTACAACACTGAAAATGGTAAAAATGATTTTACCATTGGTAAAAAAAAATTATAAAACCATGTGGTGGAGACCCCCCTTCTCTCCAAGGGTTGCACAACCTCCCGGTCTAGAATTGTTCACAATACTAAGCTGAAACAGCTCTTCGATTCCCTGCTGGAACCTCTAAGAAACAATCCATAGGTCTTTATAAAACTCCTCCTGCGTGAATTAACATTGTGCGCAAGACTTCTCCACGTGATCACTGGATGTGACCACGCGCTTAACCAAAAGGCGCTTCGTGACTTCGCATGTCGGGGATTTCCTTAGGAGCCAACCTTGACTCTCCTGACTCCCAGACTCCCAAACTCTGAACTAGGAATCTAGTGAGTGCTAGCTCCTCCCTTAATCTTCCTCGATGTGACCTCCGGTTGTGACCTGGGGCCCAGCTTCCAAGTGCTACGGGACTTCACACTTCGCGAACTCGCGAATTAGTTCTCCTCTCTTCTCCTGATGTCTGAATTTTCAATGAAAAGAACCAACGGTTCGATCTTCCCTTAGATCGACAAATCCTATCTCTCCTGAACTTTTGAGTATTGAATAACTCTCACCCTTATCTTCCTCGCAACTTCTATGGATCTAACGACAAATGGATATCGACGCTTCTCCCTCCAAGAGTCTCTACCATCCGTCTAACTTCTCTCTTTCCAAATAACTTGGTGTCAACCCTTCTTATCTTGAATTCTTTCATGACTTGAAAGATTTCAATTGTTTCAAAGGTCTCAGCGGTGTTTTCCCTCTTGAAATTTTGTCAATGAAATTTGACTTCACCTTGGTGCATACTTATGCTCCTGCGTGCAAACTTACAATATTCCTCCCTAAGATTTTAACTTACTCAGTCTCCAAGGGATTTAACCCTTCTGCATCTTTCAAAAAACTTTCTAGTACCCTCCTTGCACACTCTGTGCTCAACCTCCTGATCTTTCGAACTTAGAGCAACTTCGCTTCTGCGCACACTCTTTGTGCTTAATATGCACACTCTGCATACAAAAGTTCCACGCTATCTCTTCTAAGCTCCAAGTCGAAAAAGACTCTCTCACATGCACTCCTTGCATTCGGTATGCACTCCTTGCATAAATTACAAAAGAGAAACACTTGAAAGTTATTCAATTATTCATTCTCCATGAACCTCATACATTCACAGAATACATAACAATATTCAAACAGTATCAACATTGTACAATTGAATCAATTTTTTCTGTTCTATTCATTTCAAAGAAGAAAAAAAATGATTACACTATTATCTCTTATAGCCATTACAATGAAAAACTTGGCTAAGGACCTAGATCTTCCTCGCTCTTCTTCCTCCTATCTAAAATATATCACCTATCACTCTAGAGGTTACCTACTCAGCTTAATTAATGCAACCTAATGACTAATACAGGATAATATCCTACACCTGTAATATATTACAGTCGTGTAAGGATTTACAATGATCCGTCAGTTAAAAACGGTGGACCGATTTTACATACTACTAATTAATTAACGAGAGATTCAAAAATATATCCACACCACTACCAATCTGGTTAAGAGTCGGTTTTTCTCTTTCAAAGCGTTAATGTGTCGACTTCGCTTCTAGATCCATTTTTCCATATTTGATAGCGATGCTCCTGCATCATACTCCTCTGGCCAAAATATTCATGGAATCTTGTTCATGAGCTCTTGTACTATTTTTCCATGCTTCAAAATATCAGGTTCAGTTACCCAGCTTGAAACTTCCACAAGGTGATCCTTCCATTTTACCAAATATTCAGGATGCATCTTTCTTCTGGTTTTCCTTCCAACTCTTTGTTCTAATATTTCTCCATCTGAGGTTTTTCTACTGTGGGCATATGTTCTTCCCATTGAATCTCTTCTGGATCATCCAATTCTCTTGTCTCATCTCTATTATAAGGATACAAATCTGCAACATGGAATATCGGTGATATTCCAACATTGTCCGGCAACTCGATCTCATAAGCATTTGCTACAAATTTTCTAAGGATCTTGCATGGTCCTATATTCTTCATCTTAAACTTATTATATGTTCCTCTTGGAAACCTCTCCTTCCTCAAATGAGCTAAAACTCTGTCTCCCACTTCAAATTAAACTTCCCTTCTTTTCTGATCAACTCTGTCCTTATACTTTTGATTACTATAATGTATATGCCTCCTAACTTGACCATGAAGTCTTTGCATTTATTTAGCAAAATATTCTACTCCAGCACTCCTAAATTCATCTTGTTTTAACTCTCTCAATTCTGCAACCCCTCTTGGTTGTCTTCCATATACTATCTCAAATGTAATTTTTCCAGTGCTCCTGTTAAATGCAAATTATGGCCGTGCCATAATCTGATCCCACTAACGACCTTGTTCGGTGACTAAACTCCTTAACAAATTTACTAGACTCATGTTCAACACTTCATTCTGTCTGTCTGTCTAAGGGTGATATGTTGAACTAAAAGATAAATTATTTCCCAACCTCTCCTATAGAGTCCTCCAAAAGTGTCCTACAAACTTAATGTCCTTGTCTAAAACTATACTTCTGGGCAATCCATGTAATCTCACAACTTCTCTGAAAAACACATTGGCTATGTGTGTAGAATCATTTTTCTTTTGGCATGGTATGAAATGTGCCATCTTAGAAAATCTATCGACCACAAACAATATGGAATCACTCCCATTCTGGATTCTAGGTAATCCCAATACAAAATCCATATTAATTGCATCCCAAGGCCTTTCTGGAATAGGCAATCGCTGATACAAACAAGTATTTTTTCTCTTCCCTTTTGCATGTTGACAAATCTTACATCGGTCTACGAATTTCTTCACATCCGCCCCCATACCTGGCCAATAATACAAACTACTCAGTTGTGCAAATGTTTTATCATGACCATAATGTCCGGATAGACCTCCACTATGTTTTTCTTTCAATAAATTATCTCTCATTGAACATATTGGTATGCACAATTGGCTTCTTTTGACAATAAATCCATCCTGGATAAAATATTCTACCCATAAATTGTTATCCCTCAACAAAGGATTTTCATATGCTTCATAAGCCTCCTTAAAATCTGGATCTTCCTGATACATTTCCTTAAGGTGCTCAAACCCTAAGGTCTTCACTTGAAATTCCTGTATAACCAAACTTCTCATGATCAAAGCATCTACAACTTTATTAGCACTTCCATAAATATGTTTAATGAAAAAAGTAAAATTATGCATGAATTCTACCCACTTAGCATGCCTTTGATTCAACTTATCTTGCCTAGTAATAAATTGCAAAGCTTGATTATCACTATACAAGACAAACTCTTTTGGAATTAAATAATGTCTCCATTTCTTCAAAGATTGAATCACTGTATAAAACTCCTTGTCATACGTAGAATATTTCTCCTTAGCGTCATTCAACTTTTCACTAAAATAAGAAATTGGCATATTATCTTGACTCAAAACTGCTCCAATGGCTATTCCACTTGCATCACAACTCACCTGAAATGTTTTTCCAAAATCTGGTAAAACCAGAATTGGTTGTTTTGTTATCTTCTTTTTCAACACTCTGAAGATTTTCTCAGCCTCCTCTGTCCAATTAAAATACTTATGTTTCTTTTTCACAATGTCCATTATGGGTGCACATGTACCACTAAAATTTCTGATAAACTTTCTATAAAAACTTGCTAACCCATGGAAACTTCTCACCTCAAATATGCTCCTTGGTGACGACCATTCTTTGATTGATCTCACCTTCTCTCGATCCATGTTCAATTCATTTGAAGAAATCACAAAACCTAAATATATGAGTTCTGTCTTTAGAAAAGAACTTTTCTTCAAGTTTATTAACAATTTTTCTTGTTGCAATCTCCTAATCACTAATGTCAAGTGCTTTAAATGTTCTTCCTCTGTTTTGCTAAAAACTAATATATCATCCAAATATACAATGAAAAATTTACCTATTAAGTCCTTCAATACTTAATTCATCAACCTCATAAATGTACTTGGAGCATTTGTCAATCCAAATGGCATGACTAGCCATTCAAACAAACCTTCATTTGTCTTGAATGTTGTCTTCCATTCATCTCCCTCTCTCATTCTTATCTGATGATATCCACTCTTCAAGTATATTTTTGAAAAATAGCTTGCTCCACTCAATCAATCCATCAAATAATCCATCTTGGGTAAAGGGAACCTATACCTGATGGTAATATTATTGATGGTTATGGAATCTGTACACATTCTCCATCCTCCATCCTTCTTTGGACTTAATACAGTTGGAACTACACATGGTCTTAGACTTTCCCTGACTAAACATTTATCCAACAACTCCTGAAATTTATTCTTAACTTCTTCATTCTCTCGAGGTGTCACCTATACGCTGCTTTGTTTGGTAAACTAGCTCCTAGAATCAAGTCGATATGGTGGATGATACTCCTAATGGGTGGTAATGAGTGAGGCAACTCATCCACTACTATGTCAACAAAATTCTCTAACAATTCTTGGATTTGTTCAGGTAAATCATTTATGGAAGTATTGGTAAGGATAACTCTCAGCTTCCTCACTACAACAAATTGCATTTCTTAATATTTCTTGATTTCCTTCAAGATTTCCTTCCCACTCATGAGAAGTATTCTTGTGTTGGCTTCTTCCTTTTCTTTATTCTCTTCTATTGGCAGTAACATGCGATTTCTACCATTTTTTTCCAAAGTATAAGTATTCTTCCTCCCATCATGAATCAAATTCCTATCAAACTGCCATGGTCTCCCCAACAAAGTATGACAAACATCCATGGGATTTACATCACACAAAATCTCATCTTTATAGCCTCCTATTTTAAATTCAACTTTGCATTGTCGACTTACCATTACTTGATGTCCTTTCTGCAACCACAATACTTTATATGGACTTGGGTGTGCAGTTGTCTCCAGCTCCAACTTCTCCACCATTTCTGTAGATACTAAATTATCAGTGCTCCCACTGTCTATAATCATTTTGCAAACTTTGTCCTTTGTTTTGCAAGCAGTCCTGAACAATATCGTTCACTGAACTAAGTCTTCTATTTCTTTCTCTGGATTTAGAAGAACTTTCCTCATCATAAGGTTTTGTCCTCATTTTGCTACTTCAACTTCCACATTCTTCTGGGCTTCAGAAATGTGTGATTATCCTCCTCCTTTTTTCTTCCTCTCGGTACATTCCCAAGACATGTGTCATGTCTTTCCACGGGCATAACATTTAACTCCACCTCCTCTACCTCTTCCTCTTCCTCGAGAAAATATTTTCTCCCACCAAACGGTCTTATTTGGGAACTTCCTCCCCTCTCAAACTGATCATAGGATTTATCATTCTCATCCTTGGTTTTCGGTGCCTTATCATAGACATTCCCCTTACCTCTATTTATGCCTCTATTTTTGTTTCGCTGATTCTGATTATTGGCCAACTTTTCTTCTGCCTTCAGTGCAATCTGATAAGCATATTCCATTGTCCTTATGGTCATCATGCTAATATCATCCTAAATTTCCTACCTCAAGCCATTTATATACCTAGCAACTTTTTCATCATCTTCTCTCTTTGTCCAGTCCTAATATTCAGCCTATAGAATTCTTATGTATATTCTTTCACTGTCATACCCCTCTGTCTCAGGTTCTGCAACTTTCTGAACAAATTTATCTGGTAATCCTTAGGTATGAATTTAGCATTCAGTTTGGCTACCATCCTATCCCAATTATTTATCTTTTTTTTTCCTTTTATCCTTCTCTCTGGTTGCAGTTCATCCCACCATAGTGTTTTGTGTCCCTTTAATTTGTTGACAACATGTCTCACCTTCCTTCCTTCATTGACATCTTCATAGTCGAAATACTTTTCCATGGACCTTATTCAGTCCAATAGCTCTTTGGAATCCAAGTTACCTTCATACATTGGGATGTCCATATTCTCTCTAGCTCCAAACTTCATAACAGCTTTCAAGAAGCATTCATCCCTTGCATCCTCCCATGTAGATTCTTCAACTTCTATTTCTTCACTCTCTGCATCACTGACGTCTCTAGCGACAGATGTTCTCCTTTGCATTGCTTCCATTGCTTCCAACCTTGTGCTAAGTTCTCTCACTTCCCTTCCTACAATATAGTTTACTATAGGTGGATCTACGCGTATCCTTGATGACATTATTTCAACTGCTCCTAACACACACAATAAACCTTCAAGTTTTTTTCAATCTCTGATACCACTTGGTGTAGACCCCCCTTATCTCCAAGGGTTGCGCGACCTCCTAGTCTAGGATCGTTCACAATACTGAAATGAAACAACTCTTCGATTCCCTGTTGGAACCTCCGAGAAACAATCCACAGGTATTTTTAAAACTCCTCCCACGCAAATTAACACTGGATGCAAGCCTTATCCACGTGACCACTAGTTGTGACCCCACACTTAACCAAAAGGCCCTTCATGACTCCACATGTCGTGGATTTTCATAGGATCCAACCTTGACTCTCCCGACTCTCGAACTCCTGAACTCCAAACTATAAATATAGTGAGTTCTATCTCCTCCCTTAATCTTCCTCGATGTGACCTCCAACTGTAACTTGGGGCCCAGCTTCCGAGCGCTACGGGATTTTGCACTTCGTGAACTTGCGAATTAGTTCTCTCTTCTCTTAATGCCTGAATTTTTGATGAAAAGAACCAACGGTTCGATCTTCCCTTAAATCGACAACTCCTATCTCTCCTAAACTTTTGAGTATTGAATAACACTCACCCTTATTTTCCTCACATCTTCTCTGGATCTAACGAAACACAGCTATCGATGCTTCTCCCTCCAAGAGTCTCTATCATCCATCTAAGTTCTCTATAGCTCCTTTCCAAATAACTTGTCGTCAACCCTTCTGAGCTTGAATTATTTTCTGACTTGAAAGATTTCAATTGTTTCAAAGGTCTCAGTGAGGTTTTCCCTCTTGAGATTTTGTCAATGAAATTTGACTTCACCTTGGCGCACACTTACACTCTTGTGTGAAAAATTGCAATATTCCTCCCTGATATTTTAACTTACTCAGCCTCCAAGGGATTCAACCCTTTTGCGTCTTTCAAAAAACCTTCTAGTACCCTCCTGGCACTCTCTGCGCTCAACCTATTGATCTTTTGAACTTAGAGCAAGTTCACTTCTACGTGCATTCCTTGTACTTAATATTCACACTCTGCATACAAACATTCCACGCTATCTCTTCTGATATCCGAGTCGAAAAATACTCTCTCACACGCACTCCTTGCGTTCAGTATGCACTCCTTGCATAACTTACAGAAGAGAAACACTTGAAACTTATTCAATTATTCATTCTCCATGAACCTCATACATTCACAAAATACATAACAACAGTCAAACAGTATCAACGTTGTACAATTGAATCAATTTTCTTTGTTCTATTCATTTCAAATAAAAAAACATGATTACACTACTATCTCTTACAGCCATTACAATGAAAAACTTGTCTAAGGACACAGAGCTTCCTCGCTCTTCTTCCTCCTATCTAAAATATATCACCTATCACTCTAGCGGTTACCTACTCATCTTAATTAATGCAACCTAATGACTAATATGGGATAATATCCTACACATGTAATATATTACAGTCGTGTAAGGATTTACAATGATCCGTCAGTTAAAAATAGTGGCCCGAATTTACTATAACATCTCAGTTCTAACCCTTATAAACTATAATATATTATGTAAATATGACTTAGGCTGGTGAGCCAGTAAAGTTAAAAAGGGGCCAGAGTGCCTAGGAAATGTAGCACTTCCTATACATTAATAAAATACAATGTTGGCTGCAACACCGACAAGGACAAAAGAGATAGGGGGCTATGATTCCACGAGAGAGGGGGATTGAGGGGCTAAGTCTTGTTATTATTATTTTGTTTACCCATAATTGATTTTATGGAGAAGAGGGAGTTACATGAGCTTATTGGGAGGGAGGCCATGTGGCTCTTGTCTTCATGTAATTATTTAAACATCCTTTGGGGGATGTTTTGGGGTCGTTCTTCCCTTGGTTCATCCTCTTCTCACTGGTTCACTCATTCTTCTTCCTCTTCACTCACTACTGCTAGTTTGTGTGCTCTTGGGATGAGAATGGAAATGAATGGTAGGAAGAGGAGAGACATCGTTGAATGGATGTAATGATTTACTGATCATTCCCATAGGGAATGGATGTCTGTGTGCATGAACTTGATGGCAGTTCGGATGGAACTGTCCACAACTAAGAGTCCTTGGAATTTCCAGTAGGGAGATTTCCTGACCAATAGCAGTGGATCCCTAGAGAGAAATGGAACAACCTCAAGGACTGCATGGCAGAGAAATATGTTCATTTCTTGGGGTTGTGCAGGCTGAGGGGTAAAGAGAGGTGAAAATTAGGATTGTTGTGAGGTTGGGAAACCTGAGAGCTACTTAGCCAACTACTGTGTATTTAGACTTGGCCTAGGACCCATCCTTGTGGATACATAGCCCTGGATCAGGGGTGACCTGTTGTTGAGAGTAAATGAACAGAAGTGTTTGTGGTTGGGAGGAACATCCTTGGTCTGCAGCCAGTTGGTGAACGTTTACTTGCAAAGATAAGTGTTCTCTGTGTTTTTTGTTTAATGTATTCTATTGTGTATTTAATTATCTCTGAGATATGTATTCTAATGTACCTTTATGTTGGTTATATGTTGTGTATGGAACAATGTTTATCTCTTTTATGTTGTGGCATGGATCTTGTCTTATGCATGTGGTGTGCATGCTCCTAACATTGTTGAGAAACCCTTTGTCTTCAAATTTGGAATAGAGAACTGAGTCTTGGGACT
>SNQJ01S0203118.1:0-16700 GCA_010110895.2 Picea sitchensis | reverse complement strand
TTTCTAAGTCTAATTCACAAATGATGTGTTGAATTCGACATGAAAAGACTCGTCGAAGGAGGGCCTTGATGTATCCCCCATCATCGACATGAAACTGACACAGGAAAGTGATAAAATAACACAAATTGACATGAATATATAGATTGGTAATTTTGTATATGGTTGACTCCCGAGGCTTAAAATTCCATTGAACACTAAGGCATGACATGAGACTTGGAAGGATAAATGTAGATTGGAACAAAACATAATGTAGCGAGTTTTGAGGCATTCTTTGGATCATTCAAAGGAGTGGAAAGACTCATAGGATTGGTTTAGTGAAGAGTTTTAGTGGATTATCCAAGTGTTCAGTGTGAAGGTTAAAATGCATGCCATGTTCAAGGGTGACTGCAAGAGTTGTTTACAAAAATTTTCAAGAAACTTGACCCACTTCCTTCAATTCCCCCCCCATCCAGATAGATGACTACCTCTTTTTAATTTAACGAGCTCGAGGAGAATAACACATGCTTGATATAACTCATCCTTTGTTTAACAAACTAGAAGAAGTAAGGGTTCATTCCCATATGGGCCCTTCAATGTGTAGTTTAGTGAGTCCAAAGAAGGAAAACTCAATGGTTTTTCATATTTAGAGAGGCTGAAAAGAACTTAAAGGCGACTCCAAGGTTGTCCTTTTTTGTAATTTTAGTCTCCGAGGTCCGAAAAAGAGATAAACTGTTACTTGAAAGATTCCCTTTTGAACCTTTTAACGAGTGTGGAAGGAAGCAATATCACTCGGAAATATTTTTATGTTTAGAGATTCTGAAAAGAGTTGAAAGGAGACTCCAAGAGGTTCCTTTTTTGTATAACCTTTACGAGTCTGAAAAAGTGATAAAAGTATACTAGGTTACATTCTCATGTATTTGTGAGTGCGAGAAAGAACAATGACTAATATCATTGGTTCTTACAAGGTCATCGAAAGAACTCTAATCAAATTCCTATAAAATCAAGTTGTTCTAGGAACAAAACATTAGTAATTTCTCAAAAAAATAATAAAAAACTCAAAAATAGACTTATAATAAGGAGAAATTACCTAATTGAACATATCAAATATCAAACTAGGTCAAAAATTCATTTTTACCTTTTTTTTACTATTCTTCTTTTGTCTTTGAGTTTTACCTCTTTTGGAGCGTTTTTCGAGCATTGATTGCGGGGGCTGTGAGGGACCATTTTCATAACCGTCTAGACCAGGTTGGTTGTTTCCTTCTCCTCATCCCTTTTCATGCCTTTTTATTGCATTTCAATATTTGGTTTAGGTGTTGTAGGCTCCTTGGGAAGCCCCAGAGCGTTGAGTTGGATCGACGCTCCCTCAATGCATCGAGGGGAGCACATATCGTTATTTCAATGCCCTGGTGTGTGCCTTGAGGGGGTGCTAGTGATCTGTTAGCTTATTTGAGGGAGAGCTAGGTGCATGACTCAATTTTTTATTTTATTTTTAGGATAAAAAGAGACAATTTCTTTCATTGAGGATTTAGCTAATGATAATTAATTGATTTTTTTGCAGGTTTCATCGATAGCTAGTCTTGATTGAGTGGAAATAACATGAGCACGGGTTTGATGACATTGCTACTCTTCGATACCCTCAAGTGAGGGAGACCTTGTGTAATTGTGGCTTGATCAAGTATTTCAAACTTCAAAACATGAGAAAAGAAGTGTTATTGCTTGAATACTTGATTGGTCTATGGGACGACGTTGAGAAAGCATTCCAAATAGGGCCTCATATGATTGAGATTGAGATAGATGATGTATTAATTTTTATGGGGGTCTCAAGGAGAGGGGCTCCCATACTTTTTTCTAGACACAGGGCTACTCTGAGACCGACTGAGGAATATGTTGTCGAATACTGTATACCAATGTCACGGTTGGTGGGAGGAAGGATTGTTATAAAAGATATGAGAGATCTATCACATTGATCCATCCTATTTTCCATCACCAATTTGGAGGGGATAACTAGTGCCCATCTGGCTTCTAAATCACAAATTTCTTACACCATTTAGTTTTTGGAACCAAGACTATTCAACTGGAGTGCAGAGTTCTTGAGGAATGTCAAAGAGAAGATATCCAAATGCAGGATTGGTAAGAAAAAATAATTCGGATATGGTTCTTTCTTGGTTTAATATTTTCTAGAGTGAATTCCCCAAATGAAGACATAGTTGCAATGATATCACGTCCTATGACCGAGCCTTGTATGGAGAGGTGGAGCAGTCTTTCCCCCAGGTTAGGGAATGAGCCCTCAACTTTCATTCCCCCAGGTTTGGGAATGAGCCCTCGAATTTCAGATTCACTGTCGAATTTTTCGCATAGTGGAGGAGGAAACTAGTGGTGATTGAGGACTACCCCTACATTGGGGTAGATTTTAGAGGCAATGTTTACTTGGTACTTCCTGAGGGAATACAGTGGGACGTATCAAGTACTAAATATCATAACCTTTCAACAATAATTTTTTTTGTTTTATATGTCTTTGGTTGTACAACGAGGGATATAAACCATTTCATTTCTATCATTCAAATAGTGTGCATTGTGTTCAGAGGGAGATGCTATCAGTGGGTGTCATGCAGATGCATAGGTGGCAAATGAAAGCACGCCATCATAGTGGGGGGACTCTGGGAGGTGGAGAGAAGCATTTGGGGCTTGATGATGGGTGTTCTCCCCAAGGAGGTGAGATGTACATTTACATCTTCAACGACATATAGTTGGGGTCTATGAAGGCTTCAATCATTTGCTACGATGGGTGGTACATGAGGTACTATGCTCTGTAGAGCACAACATGGTACATGAGGATTATTAGAGTCCTCGTCATTTTGTAGTATTTATGATGATATTATGGGCATGAAGGCCCATGTTTTTCCTCGTTATGTACTTTGTATGATGTATTTCAAAAAAATGTTTGCTACCACAATAATAACACACATATATATACAATTGTTTTGGTGCTCACTCCAGTGTTTTATTTGTTTATGTGATGTATTTATACATATGATTTATGTTTCAAATTTTTATCTATGCACAACATACCAATCCAACATGTAATTTGCTAACAAAACTATAATGGTATTAAGTTCTCTCAATATATGTATGTATTCAAGAAATTCAAAATATCTTTTGAGATGAAGAACTCTCAAATGGATGTAGTAGTGCTGACTTGTGAATGACGTACTCACGATTTAGTTTATGGACCACAAGATGAGAGTTGAGGTTAATAATCAATTGAGATATACCTAGAGAGGAGGCTTCAAGCAGAGTCCGATGATGACATGATACTATACAACATTATTGGTACTAGACCCGAGGAAAATTCCTCTCAAACTCACTAACTCGCCAGAGTGGTAGATGACCCAACCTACAGAAGCAATGTTCTGGGTATGTTGCATCAGGAGCATCCCAAGAAAACTCTAAATATATGGGAAAGATGATTTCATGCTATGCACCAATCACAAAGAAAAGTATAAGCAACAACCGAGATAAAACTCATGCACACAAAAGAAAAAACACTAAGTCAAAAGTATATAAGAGCGTTTTGGCATAGGGGTATATCTAGGGTTCAATGCTACAACAGGCACCAACAAAACCCCTAACTCCCAACCCTTTTGGGAACACCTGCTAAGCATATGAAGTCTCACCCATAATGTAGAGGCGTTGGGAGCCAGGGACTACAAGTGTCTACTAATCTAGATGGGACACATATTCTGTGGATCATAGTACTAACAAATCACTTATGCTAACATTCATTAGCATTTAACCCTTTGTTCACAGCAGTAAACCCTAATTACATAACAATGTAGTATTCAACAAGATCTAACACATCCAAGCATTTAGCACATATAAATATATTAGATATAGAATTCATCCACATTAAAGACCGTTACTTTATCGTGATGCATCTAACATACATAAACATGACAACACTAAGCATAAATCAAAACAATAACATAAAACATAACACCGTGATATACATGGTTCAATCTCGCAGGGGTTATAACCATCGAATTCTTCTGCTCTTCTTTATTATCTTTTGTCAATATCCATGCAAAGAGCCTCAAACCAACTCCACATAGGATAGAATATCTGCGCATCTTTCTAGATCCTTCTTCCTTTCATTTCAACACAAAGCCTTCTACAACCACTTAAAACAACTAGCACTTAGCTCTGCAACCTCTTACAACAACTTTCACTTACCTTTGCAAGTCTTAACACATAGTATACAAAGACTCTATCTCCACATCTGCTTACATCCACTACTACTACTTTCTTACATCACCCAGATATCTATTTATATTTCAGTCGGGGCCTAAACATGGTGTCCCATGGGCCAACATCCCATACTTGTTACATAAATTCTAATCCAAAAAATACCTCGTCAGGCATGCAGATGCTCATGGATCTCCGCTTCGGCACTTAGTTCTAATTATCCTGCTAGGTCCCAAAATATCAAACACCAATTTTCTCCGTGGTCGAGGGCCAACAAAACTGCATTGATTCTACCAGTATTCATCCCGAAATACTCTTTATCTGTGGGTAAATTTCCTGAAGGTTCCTCGGGAGCTTTTTCTCAGCTACCAAATCGCTTCTTTGTTAAAGCCTCCTTTCTGATGAACTCTTGAATAAGTTTCTCAGTCACTGGCCCTTCCAAGCATTGTTCTACCATGGTGACTGCTTGTTCTAAATTTATGCACCTTGTCCTTCATTCTCCTCCAAAAGTGTGTAAGCTTCATCCTCCACTAGATGGAGCCTCTGGTCACTTCCATGACTTTACTATATATGGCATGGACCTAATGCTAAACTGCACTATTCATGTGATCTTTTCATCCTCTTGATTGGTGACAGTAGCTTCAACTGTGTTGTTCTTTCACTATTGCTGTCTGTTTCTTTGCCTTATGGAGCTGTGACTCCAGTGCTTTTAGTTCAGGGTATTCAGTAATTCGCTCGTAGGTTTGTGCACTTACACTGTAAGCTATTTACATTTTAGAGTGAATGCTCTGATCCTCTAGACTACAATTTGGGTAGTGGCTTCTCTTTGGTCGTGCACGTCCTATGGATTGCTTGTCACTGTTTGTAGCTCTAGGTATTTTATTCTTTGTTGAATCTATTGAATGGCTTCAATGAGCTTCCACTTGGATCCAGCATTTTCTTATTCCATCCGTGTTAGGCCCTTCACGGGTGAGAAAGTTCTTTGGTGTCTACTTTAACCCCATCTTCCTAGAAGTAGTTTTCTTTTCTCCTATGGACGAGCTGACTATCCTCTCAGAAACTTCACCGGAGTGTCATCTTTTCTGCTGCACAACCCGGCTTTTTTATGGATTCCTTCTTTTCTTTCTTCGTGGCCCTTGCAGTATGTTCTTTTTCCTCCGGACGACAAAGGTGAGCCTCTATCGATTCTTCTAGTTTGCACAGCTAGGAAGGCTCATCTCCTACTTCCATGGCCCCTCTCGGGCCGAAATGGCGTATAGGTAACGCTGGCTCTCTAATAAAGAGCACGTTGCACCCTTTGAGTTCACCTCAACTCGTCAAACATTGTCTCTCGCTTGGCTTCATTTTGCTGTAAAATGTCCTTCGAGGTATTTGATACAATGGAAATAATAGTCTTGGTCAGTCATACACCATGAGGACAAGGTGGAATGGAGGTTTATTGGCTTTAATATTCTTTTGCGATGAAGGTTTATTCAGGGAACCCTTTATTTTCTTAGATGTTTATGTTCTGCCGTGGGGTTTCTTGGTGGTTTTACTTCGCCCTGCTTCTTCTTGTCCTTTTCCCCTTCATCCTATTCTTTGTCTACTTCATCACCTCCTCCTTCGTGAATCTCGGGTGTAGTTTCCTTTGATGTGTCGCCAACTCGCATTCCATTCTTTATTCCCCTGCTGTTGCTTTGGTGCATCATATTTTGCGAAAGGACCATAGGGTCTTCATGAGGTCGTGGCCTAAGAGTTTTGCCCTGGTCAACTGGGTACAAGCAACCCTGGCCAAGCCATTCTTTGGTTATTTCTTCCATGTCCTCCTCCTCTCGTGAGTATGTCACAGACCAGATCGCTTGTGTTCATCTCCACGACAAAGGATATAGATGAACTCCGCGATGTCCAGATGAAACTTCAATATGACCTCAACCCTGCGGCATAGTGTTCGACGTCATGCGAGGGAAAGATCCAATGGCCCTCTTCGGCTGCAGATAGTGTGAAACACCGCGTTTGAATACCATTTTTTTTCCATGCCGCTCAAATACCATAGCTTAGTGAACTTTACCATAGTGGTTCTGATGACTCAATTTCAAAGAAGGTTGCTTCCGCATCTCCTAAGAAATGAAGGAAATGAGGATCAACAACCAACTAAATGGAACTTGTAGCTCCCCGATATTTGAAGCCATGATAAGTTCTTTCTAACTAGTTTGACGAGGTAGCTCGCCTAAAGCCATTTGGGTAATCCCTTCAATGCATTTTTACCGGAGAGGTCGGTTACAACAAAACCCCTGACATGCGCTAGTCTATTCTTCCCGACGAAATACTAGTGATCACCAACTAGAAATATAGGTGACCGCTATTCTCGATGGAGGATAATTTTGTAGCCCCCGCCTTTCTCCATCGCCATAGGTGTTCTTATTGTTCACGGGTGATAGGTCGCAGTAATCAACCTTCCTAGATAAAATATGTGGGTTCCTGTCCTTGCATGCTCAATATGTGATCCGTGCTGGATCAACGTCGGATCTTCTGTGATGTGTCTGTCCAACCATAGGTAACTTCGATGGAAGCATGATAGTAGGATTTTAATGCACATACAACTCGAGCGTCTATCAGTGTGGGAATCCTTTATTACATTAAGAATGGTGGACCAAGGATGTCCATAGTCCAAGGCCGGGGATTATTTTTGACTCTTTCCCCATTTCTTGGTCAAATACTTGTGTGGTACGAGAATTCCATAGTTATTGCATTATCCTAAGTTGAAGTCACTGATATTTAGTGTCGTGATCTTATCCGGTTGAGGCTTGCCTATACATATCCCCTTCAGAAGGTACACAGTAACTAGGGTGTAATCGAAGTCCCTTGGATACTGTCATGACTCACCACACCGGTTAGGGGTGGGATGTAGTCGGGCATGATTGATGGGATTAGCTTCGCATTCGTTAAGTCATCACAATTCTTGGTTCATTTCTATGTCGCAGTTCAAGAGGGCCCATCGAGACGCAATGATGGGGATGTTTTCACCTTTTGTCGATGAAGCTTAAAGTTTTGCAAGAGACATGACCTTCTCATCCATGAGGTTTATTAGGATCTCTTCGAAAGTATTTCTCTACTACGCTAAAGTCACTCGACATACACGCTCGAGATATGATATCTTAGGTCGGTGAACAAACACTCAATGTAGTAGAATGGGTGGCGAGGTCTCAATAAGGACAATGCGGTAATAGTCAACTCTCCGTGGGTTCAAATAATCACAATTGGGAATAGTGTCCACGGTAAGAAATTTGACGGGTTAAATAGATAACATCATAACAGACTCCTTCAATGAGTAGGAACACCTCAATCAATAGAATTCCATTTGTTATGACGCAGTCCCAATGGTCCAATGGCTAACTGCTCCGGAAATAATCAACAGAAAGTTTCTAGCCATTTTGAGCCGCCATTCTAATGGTTGGATGCTTCAATCCACATATTTCTTCACGACATGGTGCCAATTCAGGTTGTTTTCTATTTCTGAATTTCAAGTTCCGCAAGACTTCCTTCGTGAAGTCCCCTAGAACCCTGCAATTTTCTAGATTTTATTTCTTCAATCGACCTTTCTAGCTTTTCCGCTGATCTTCATCTCTGTGATTTTTTCCATTCTTTTTTCTTATCTCCTGGCATAGTAACTTTGCATTGTTGAGGGCCTCTATGTAATCTCGAGGGTAATACTTCTTCTTACTGTTTCTTGAGTAGATTCTCTACTTCCTCTCATATGGAGATAGGTTCTGCTTCTCCGCTTTCTTCAACTTCTACACTCAAGTCTCCGGTCCCTGAAGCTGTTTGAATTGTCCTCCTATTCTTCTAGGAAGCACTCTATTCTCTTTAGCCATGAAATCCCTTAATGATTTCTTTTTATTTTCCCATACCTCTCTTCTCCTTCGGATCTGACCTCTCTCGATCCAAGTCTTTCGTAACAAAAGTGAAAGGGGACCGTTGTTCTCTACAAAATTAATGATCTCAAATTATTCTTATGTCGACACTGTGGAGAAAATCATCTAAGACATGGGTAAGTCTTCACATAGGGTTATCAAATTTCTTTAAACAATCCTATGCCTCCCAATTAAGGAATCATAGCAAGATTTCCTAAAATTTCCTAGGCACTTCTGCCATAATGTTCACCTATGTTTCCACATCCAAAACAATACCATGTCGAAGTCTCTTATTCCTTTTTCTATGCACTCTTTCTCTCTTTTAAAATCTCCGATAAACTCCATTTTTCTCTCAGGATCATTCAGTGTTTATTTTATGTGCAATAATATAGCCTCTTATTATTTCTGGTTCTTTTCACATATTCTTAGTGTCTTGACCTTCCTCATGGTCTTCTTTATCTCATGTTCATCTTTTTCAACTTTAGAAATCATTCTAGGAAATCCAAAACTTCTCATGTTCAATATCTTTACAACAAAGGAATAGGCTTCTACCTGTGGCATTCCCATGGCACATGTCCTGCCTTTTCCACAATTATAACAAAGAGTCAATCCTCTCTTTTTATTAAACGATCCCCAAACCTTCTTGAATAAGACACTAGGATTGGCTGATGGACTAACAAAAATTCTTTCTAGGATCCCCATCCACTTATTGTTCCACCAATTCTTTCTATGCATAGGATAACATTACATATCTTTCACTATTTCTATTAGACTTATTCATATCAACTCTTTCTTTTCTTTCTCGAGATATGTGCCCCATGACGAGACCAAATTTATAAACATACCAGATCCATTATTTCAAGAAAACTTTTCCACTTATCTACCTTTTATCGCATAACAAAGATCAAGATATTACCTCTTTTATTTAGGTCAAACTTCTTCAAGATAGAGCTTCACAATTCAAGTAGTATACTATGCACTACAACAATAGATCTGTGCACCAATGCAGCTTTCTTTCTTAGTTCCCAACAATCACAAGCCTACGTCCCACAATAGAACCATTTGTTGGCATAGGGAAAACCTGTGGTTCAACACTACAACAATGCACCAAAAACCCTAACTACAAGCCCTTTCAAAAACACCTGCGAAGTGAATGAAGTCTCACTCCGAGGTAGGGGGTTGCAGGACTCAAGTGTCTACAACCTAGTCGGGACACAGACTGGTGGATCATATTAATTCAATGAGCACTTATTAGTTAACATGCATTAGCATTTAACCCTTTTATTCACATCACAAGTAAAACGCGAATTACAGAAAATCGTAGTATTCAACAATATCTAACACACCCAAGCATCTTAGCACATAGAAATAGAGTAGATCTAAAGTATTAATTCACATTAGTAAACACTAAGATACTATATCATATGAATCTAACATACATAAAGATGAGACAACACTAAGAATAAATCACATCAATCACAACCAAAGCAACCATAACACAGATATACGCGGGTTCAATTCTCAAGCAGGCCACGCCCACCAACTTCCATCTTCGGTTATTTTCTTCTGTCAATATCCTTACATGTACGTAGAGCCTCAAAACCAACAAGATAGACAATATATCTTTTAGCACCCTCACATATCCTTCTTGAGTTAGGGTCACAACAAAATCCTTCTCATATCAGCCAATAATAATAAGATTATACACCACTTGCATCTTTAGCTCTACAAGTCTTAAGACATAGTATGCACAAAACCTCTAGCTCCACTAAACCACAAACATCAACTACTACTACTTTATTACATCGCCAGAGATCTGCTTATACATTGAAAATAACATAAAATGGCTAAAACCCATGGGTCGACATCCCATACCCATTGATAAACTCCCAATCCCAAAAATCCTAATAGTAAGGAAAGATCCCATGATCTCCGCTTACCTAGAACTTAGTATTCGACTATCCTGTCGAAGTCCAAAAATATGTCAAACATGACCAAGGTTCTTTAAAAATTGGTCGAGGGCCAACATGCAATGTGTGGCCAGCATACATGGAAGATATTCTATGCATAAGCATTCTTGAGTTATAGCCCATTTCTGTGTTCACCGAGAGATATTCCATCATAGTCTACTAACTCACAAGTGCCTCCATCTAACACACATTTTATGATGTATGGCCCATTCCACATGGGCTCTAACTTTCGTACCCCCGCTTTTCAGCGACTTTGATCATAGATGAGGACTAGATCTCCTTTTTTGAAGGTGCGAGGTTGGATGGATTTATTATATTGATTTTTCAGTATTGAGAGTGTCCATTGATGAGAGAAGTATCATGACAGGTTTCATCCAACTTGGACAGATATAAGAATCTATTCTATTTCATCATAAGGCAAGAGTTCTACTCTGAGTTTCAACGAAGGAATTTCAAACTCACTGGTAATACCGCTTCTATCCTGTATACCAATTGGAAGGGTGTAAATCTATTTGTGGTTTTAACTAACGTTTGATAAGTCTAGATTTATGATAAGAGTTGCAAGTGACAAGAGTTTTTTTCACTCCCACCATGTGTTGAAGCATGCATATTCAAGGATTTTTTAATGGCTTCAACTTGTTCGTTTTCCTAGATAGTAGGGGGATGAGTTTCATGGAGAAAACCTAACTTGGTGCATAATCCACCATCATCCGTTCTGAAATGTTATCCACAGATTAAGTCATAATAGCTTTTGGCACACTAATCGAGTGATGTTGTGAACACAAAGAGTGTTACAGCAAGTATCGTTAAGGAATGTAGGTGATAGCCTCAACCCATTTAAGAAGTAATCAATGACAACATGATATAAACTACACCTTTGTGCTAAGGTAGGATTAAATTGCATAGACCCATGACCCATTTTAAAAATGGGTTGATGACGAATGGATGAAGTGGAATTGGGTGGTATGTATTTTCCAAGTGAACAGACCAAAGGGTGGAATTATTTAACCGCTCAATGAAATTGATATAGAAGGCCAAAAATAACTAGTACGTAGAATTTTTTTATCTATAGCCATCCCAGAAAGATGACAACAATAGGCTCCAAAGTGACAATCATTTAAAAATTGTTCAACCTATTCATCGGTTAAGCAACGTGGTAAAATAGTGTCAATTCCATGACAATACAAGGTGTCATCGACAACAAGATAACGACGAGAGTGGTGACAAATACGTCGACACTCTTCACGAGAAATGTTAGGATGAAAGCATTAGGTTTGGAGATAGAGAAGAATATGTCCATACTTAGGGTCAGATGTACTAATAAGGAACATGGATTCATGGATTAGTATCCTCATTAGTATGGGGAAGATCGCAAATTAATTTTGCAAAAACCAACAATTTCTTAAACTTGGAATTGGAAAAAAAATGGAGATCGAATCTTTGGAGAATGACGATCCATTTAGGATTATTAAAATTTCAAGCAATTGACGAGTCAAGATGTGGTGTTACAATTAAGTCTCCATGATCGTCAGAGGTGTAACAAAAATGTAATGGCAGACGGACAATAATAAATATTTCCAAAGCCAACTTTTCGACATATGAATATCAAAGATTGGGACCATATAATTTACTCAGATAGTAGATCACATGTTCAATGCCGTCATCATCCTCTTGTACAAACACCGTAGAAATAGTGGAAGTAGAGGAAGTCAAATAAAGTATATATATAATCTTTTTTTCAAATGTGTGGATGCAAAAGAGGTTTGCTCATTAAGACATGCTTAAGAGAATCAAATGAGCACCTAGCGGTGACATCCCAAATGAAAGGGGCATCTTTCAGCAACAATCTCATGAATCCTGAAGATTTCTCGTGATAATTGAAAATGAAATAATGAAGAAATTTTCCCTTGGAGAAAATTTGTATTGAGTGAGGTTGTTGGGAGGAGGTAAAGTGATAATGGCTTTGAATTTTAAGGGATCCAATCTAATACCATATTTGGAGACTAAGAATCCAAGGAGTCTCCCTAATTCAACAACGAAGTTGCATTTATGGGGGTTCAAATGTATGTTGTAAAACTGAAATTGAAGAAATATGGGTCGTAGGTGACCAATGTGGCCTTGTTGATGAGACAAGTGAGAGGGTAAGTCATCGATGTAAGGTCTAATGTTTGATCATGGAATTCATACCACATGGTCATGAAAAGTGAAGTTTCCATCATTTTACATTCAACATGTAATTCTTATGATAAGGAAAGTCCCCGCTGCAATATTAGTGTTGTTTTATGTTTTATCAAATGGTAAAACAGTCATCTAGTTATACCGTGAAAAATCCATCCATGAAAAGAGAAATGATGTTTCTAAAATAACTATCAGATAATTGGTTGATAATGGCGTAGGTGAATTGGTCTTGGGGACGTTTCCTATTAATATCAAGATAATCTATTAATAAAAACGAATAACCTTGTTTCAGACCAGATGGAAACATTCTATCAAGGGGATAGGGTAAATAAAACCAAATTTCAAAGTTTTTCACTTTCCCGATTACCGTAGTCTTCTTAAGATGGATTAGGTGAAGTTTTTGTCTCATATGTTTAACTCCTGGGTAGGTTTTGATTACGCACAATGATTGATGGATCTATCCCTGGAATTTTTTCATAACTTTAGGTGAAGATGGCATGAAATTATTTAAACAAGGAACAACCCGAAGTTAAATAGTTGCTTATTGGCTTCATATAGGAAAGTTAATCCGTCTTAACTAAATAATTAACTGTCCTAATGTGTATTAGTTAAATGATGATTATTTATTAATAATATTAATTAATTAATTATTGTTTAATATATGTTGATTAATTAATTAATTGATTAATTAACACATTTAATGTTTGGATAACAAATTAAAGTCTTAATAACTTTTAATTTATTATTAGAAAACTTTACGTATGAAGGGAAAGGGCATTGAATGGAGGGATAAGGTATTGAATGGAGGGATAGGGTATTGAATGGAGGGATAAGGTGGGTGGAATTAAAGGAAGGTAGGAGGCAGTGAATGGGAGGGGGATATGAGGGAGCAGAGGCCTTCACGAGAGGACTTATGAAATTTTGGGGAGAGGAAGCATTATTTTGAGAGAAGGACTGTATTTTCTATTGGGTATTTTTTTGGTTTGGTTTGGAGTTTGGGTGGACTGTTACAGGGGTGCACTAGGTTGCTGGGAGTTTTGGGTTCGGTGGCCAGGAATCCTCATGGAATCCTAGAGATAGGGAGCCAGATAGGCTATGTTCCTAGCTGGCAGGGAGGAAAGATTTAGTTTTGGGTAGAGTTTGGGTAGAGCAACAGTGAGGACAACCGGAGATCGAGGAATTAGCGTCAGAAAAAGGTATGTATTTTAGTGATTATGCTGTGTTACATGATGGTTATGTGATTTATTTTCATGATGTTAATAAATTTAATTTATGTTGAATAAATTATGGTTAAATGCTGAAGATTAATTTGTATAGAATAACATTTATCTACTCTCTATTTTTTTAACTTGTGTTTTATAAGGCTCTGTGGGGAAATAGACCTTACACATGGTATCAGAGCTTCAGTTTGAAGCACTGGAGGCTTAAGGGCCTACCTACGCACCCAGAAATTTAAACAACTTCTTTTAGCTATTCACAACCAACTTTGACTCCCAAACCATTTTGTTATAAGTTGCTAGATGCTCCAGTCGACTCTTAATGATTGGAACCTTTAAGGGGTGTTTTGCATCAAAGAAATTCAATTCTTCTGCAGTAGCGGAAGTTATTAATCAACTATTCTTTTGAAAATTTACATAAAAAACAATTGCATATTTCAAACCTAGAAACCAACAAATGTTCAGAATATTGTTAATGAACAAAGGTTATAAGCAAACACCGTCTATGAGTCTTTTCCATAGGGTATACTATACCAATTATTTTTCTTTTCATGTTCAGTTTGAAATGTTATATCCTGCAATGCTTCTAACTGTAGACACAAATAGAATTAAGTTGAAGGGAAGCATTGTTGAAGTGCAAACTGAATTGCAAGCAAAAAAAAAAAAAGGTACGACATTTTGAAACAAAACATTCTTAGATTTGAATGAAAAAATCAGTCTAAATATAATAGAAATAAATGAGACATTCTAAATCTTCCTCTGGTTCAGCTTTGCTGACTTAAAATCTCAAATCTGGACGTAATTCCGAACACCCATGGCAATGACTAACACTGAAAAATGAATACAATAAAATTTTAACCCAATTTCACTACAAGTGGCTTGACAGAATAGATCCGCGTTCAGGTGCTTTCTTGAGCCATAGGATGTGTTTAAAAAAAAAAAAAGAGATATTAGTGTGTGCACACAAGTTGACCTAGTCTAAGCATAAGCCATATCACATATCAAACTACTATGCCACATTTTGAGTCCACATGTGAAGCACATACCAACACAGAAGTTACCCAAGCGTAAGCACTAATGGAGTTTAAGGGCAAAGGCAGAGACGGAGTTTGTGCCAAAGAGGAAATAATCCAAATGGAAGGTCAAATCTTCCTTGAGCACTGGAAACTCAACAAACAACCAGGGGACAGATAAATATAACAAATGCAAAGGAAGAATAAGGGAAATCACCATGATGTATTTAGGTACTGTGAGAATAGGTTTTATATATTCATGTTATATGCAATAAATATCTCTCAAAAAAAAAAAATATAAATAAACAAAAGGATGGGGCTTAGCAACAACATTATCAACATCATTTATCTGAATAACAGACGGAACTTGATTCCTCCTTTCATACTATCCTCACCGCCCGAAAGAAATATATAAATAAACAAAAAAAATATAGCTCGTAGGCCCAACCCCTCCCAACATATGAAGCCCAACGCCACGCCCAGGAGAGCCCACATCGGCCCAAAAGTTGCACACTACGCTTCGGGTATAATAAACAGAAAAAATAAATTAAAAAGAGATTACCCATATCTAAAGAAAAATCTTAAGCTAAGGGTCCAATCTCCAGGGTCGATTCTGAAAAGAACCACCGAACAGAACCATAATCATCACACAAGATTCCAGAAAATCCAGTAGCGCAAAGGGAGGATCCCAATATGGAGAATTCAGTGCAAAAAAAATATATATATAATAAGAAAAATATCAGGCTTATGAGCCATCGAGCCCTTTAATCAAAGGCACAACATATATCAACACAAGTCGGAGCCTAGTGGCACCAAACGCCAAATACCCATGAGCCACGAGGAGAGATAAATCCAAAATTCATTCACATTGCACTACGCGTCAAATATAATAAGAAAAATTATTGGGCCTGCGGGCCAATCTCCCAATTTGAGACCAACACAGAGGGCAAGCACCTATACCAACGCACAACACCAGTTAGTATACAAAGCCAACACACAACAACAACAAGGCGCATATAAGACAACACTCAAGACTGAGTGCACACAAAGGAACCAAGGGAAGAGATGAGGGGAAGCATTGCGTTTGCACTATGTGTCAACGCAAGATCAATGCATAGAACAACCAATATATTACTATTTTTGGTGACTAGACCACCCATATTGAATAGTGAACATAGACCCATGAACGAACAATACATCAGTGTGAATGAAGAACAACATGAATTATAAGTGGGTACGGGTACTTTAGCACTGATATTCCTCCGCATATTTAGAATAGAATTGGTACACTGTATTCTTTCAAATCCTAATTCAGGCGATGGGAAGTGTTCCCGATTGATGAGGGACATGTATAGATACGATATGAGGAGCATCCACTTTTTCCAATGATCGAATTTTCAAGAGGGAGATAATTATGTATAGTCATTCTCTCAGATGGGGAACAAAAGAATACGATGTACTGATGATATACAACTGGAAGATTCGTCCAAAATTACTCAAATTCTCTCGAAAATGCCATTACCAAGAATAATATAATACAGGCTAGAGTGCTTGGACAGTGCTACTAGTATAGACAGAAACTAACCCAAAGAGAGAGAAAGTAGCCGATAACCATCTAGGATATTTTGTCTCATAGATATCCCAAATGATTCAAAGGACATAAACTTCCTTAATAGTAGTTGAAAACAAGACCTGCACAGACTAGAAGCCTTCAAACTACTTTTATTTCAACACTATTCTAAATTCAATGACTTTAGCCAACCATTCATCAATAATATATGAACACTCTAGAATCCTACAATGTGCCAAAATAATATGGCATACTATAACTACACTCATTCTTGTCTTTGAAGAGACCCAATATTTCTCTTGAAGCAGACTTCAGGCCATCCAATACACCTAGTAATTTGGAGGAACATCATAAGCAAAGGACACCTATTATTGAACTAGAGCTACTCAGTAGAATACAAATCTCTAACTAGACCAGTGCTTAAGCTATGAAACTATTACAAGAGAAAATAGAAAAAAAAAATAGCGCCAGTGCCAAACACACACATAGCCAACGCACCAAGCATAAAACACACAAACCAAGCCACCGAGGGGAAGAGGGAACGCACCACTGTACACCACGCGCCCTATATACCTTGAAACTATGGACACGGGGTGGGCCGAGTAGGGAGATGTCCATGGCTTCCAACCTCATCCTTCACC
>SNQJ01S0203117.1:0-16422 GCA_010110895.2 Picea sitchensis | reverse complement strand
CCCCACATCCAAAAACCTTACAATGAGAAATTTAGTTCAGATGCGCGGCCTTCAGTGTAGACAGAGGCGCATATGGTGCCTGCGCGTAGACCGTACTGAAAACCAAAGCGCATGCGCGCGGAAAAACAAACGTAGTTCAGGCGCATGTGCGCAAGATGCGCGTTTGTGGGGTGGAATACCCGCGCGTTTGTGACAAGTTACCGAGAAAGAAACTCTAGATGGATTTCTCTCAATTCTCCTGTGAATTGACTGGTTAGCAGGTCGATGGAGGCCGGTTTGTGTCCCCGCAAGTTAATAAAACCAAAAGGAAAGAAAAATAAACCCAAATGAGGGAGGATTTGATACCTACTCCCCAGTGGAGTCGCCAGTCTGTTCGCACCCAATTCGTCGTCTGGTGAGCAAATCGAGGGTGCTTGCATGCCCTATTGGGTCTAGCAGGGCACGACAGCTGTGGAGGGAAAGGTTAGAGAATACAGAACAAACTACAAGCTAATATCAACTGAAAACAAATTAAAACTGTGAAAAGAAACAATGAACACAAAAAAACAAAAGACAGATGTCACCAATGGTTTTGAGCTGGTCTATTGATGAAACCGAAGCACGATGAAGGAAGAGAACAGTGGTTCCTTCTTCCCCCAACGGAAGGCCCTTGAGGCCCTCACAAAGTTTGCTTTCCTTACAATGAGAAGAACTGAGTATGGCAGTGAAAGAACTCCCAGCGATGTTGTCAAAGTGTTGTCGTTAAAGAATGAGTCCTTAACAATCTTAGCAACATAACGATGCCTAAAATTCCTTGCGAAAACAATGTATCTTCATGGATTTTTATAGCAGATCCTCGGGCGATTATGTAACCTCTTCAAAGTGTGAACAGGGGCCCTTTTAGGGCTTCCTTAGATCATTAACCCGCCTACCCTGCGGATTCGGCTCGGATTTGGGAGTCAAATCAAATTGGGAGCCGGTCCGTAAGCGGTTGGGAGGCCGACATATTCAATAAATGTGTCGTTTTAGCAGGTGCGTGGGTTTTTGTGCTGACAGCTGCGCGTTGAGCGCGCATGCGCGTATAGCACGTTCTTGTCCTGCGCATGTGCGCGCGCACCAAACTACTATAAAGCGCCCTTCAATTTTTGGTTACTTTGTATAGTTTTTGACCCTTCTGGAATGTTGTGAAATTAATTCAGTGCCATGAATGACTTCATTGTTGTTTTGATGATGCGGAGTTCTTGTCGCCATGTGCGGACAAAATTTCAGTGATAACACTCTAAGTTGTTCTTCAATAAAATTAACTTCTCATTCTCTTTTGGTTAGTGACTAAGTATTGTGCATCAAAGTGAAGAAAAAAAAATTAATTTTATTTGAAGATAGGAGTATGGATTCTTACTTGTTCCTAAGTTTTTATATAATCTAACCTGAACTTGAGTGTGATTTTTAATTAAAATAAAATATGAAGAGATTATAGATTCAGCCAGTAAATCATCATTTTTTCATACCTCAACACACCCAATTAGGGGAAATTTTAGGTCTAAAATGGACATCCTAACAAAAAGAATAAAATAATAAATTAAGAGTTGTGAATTTTCAAAGGGAAAGAAAGAAAACTAATTTTTTAATCATGTTTTCAACTTATATCTTTATAGGTCTACTCAAGTTTCAAGTGTCATTGGATGTGGAATTAAATTCCTCATTAAATTCCTCATTAAGTCATCTAGAAGCCCCAAAAGGTCAAAGTAGTCAAAGTGGTTTAAAAGATTTTACAAGGAAAGTAATAAATTGAATTGATTAGTGTACTATAAGTCAAAGTGGATACAAAAGAAATTATTTAAATAATAAAGTTAATAGAGAAATTACTAAGTGGACAAGTTGTTAGAAGTGGGTTAACCCTAAAATAAGGAAAGTGGGTTAAAATGGTTAAAAGGTAACCCCTTGAGGAATCTACATGAAAGTATAAATAAGAGGCAAGACTCTCTCATTTCAATCACACTTGAGCATATTGAATATCTACAAGTTACTGAGGTAACCAAAGGATGTCTAAGTCGAATTTCAGAGGGAAGGTGAAGTAAAGAAGGCTGAAATTCAAGGGAGGATAAATTCTTTTGATGATGCTTTTTAAGGTATGTTTTTTACAGGTCCTCTCACCATTTTAGCAATAATGTTTTTTATAGTATGATTCAGAACGTGAAATTGGGAGGTCGTTGAGGAAACATATCCAAGTATCTATGATAAACATTTCCACTTGTGGGTCATTGTATTTTTGGAGTTACACTCCATGGAAAATAGGATTTGTGGCTAGTCCTGAAACTAGTTTAAAACATGTGTTTTGGGTAAAAACGTCATAACTTATTCATAATAGATCTGAATTCTATAAGACCAAATGTATTGGTTATATTAAAGTATGTAGTATTATGTGTACCATTTTCAGATCCATACAACACATATTTAGTGCGGGGCACGCTCTACAAGTCCACTCTCTAGAATAAGCCATAATTCAACAAGGTATGTCATTTTTGCTATAACTCCTTTTCTAAGAGGTTCCAAGTAGTGAAATATGAAGGAATTGCATAAAATACACTGAAGAACATTATGTACTATTTCCAGATCTTTATTCATGACAAGTACATAGTTATGATTATTTCAAGTTAGGGTTGTTGACTAATCCAAAATTAGTCATGTGAGACTAAAGTAAAGTTTGATGAAAATGATAGTGTCTTGTTGTTAAAGTTAAGGAAGGTTTGCAAGTATGTGATCATATACACTAGGTCCATTACAGAGTTACAAATCAAATTTTGACGATAAAATTGATGAGGGATTTTGGTTGAAGTACATGTTGGGTACATGGTTGAGACAAGTAGTTGATGAGTTGGCACATACATGAGGTGTATAGTTGATGATATTGGTACATGTTTATGAGTCATATTTTATGTGTATTTGATGCATTATTGGTACATATTTGGTGCATGGTTGATGCACTCGTTGATGGTACATATTGAGGTACATGTTGGTGCATGGTTGATGCACTTATTTATGGTACATGTTGATTACAGGTTGTTTGGACAGGTTATTTGTACAAGTTTGGTGCATGGTTGATGCGTTTGTTTATGGTACAAGTTGAGGTTTAGGTTGATGTATGGTACATGTTGGCACAGGTTATTGGTACAGGTTGTTACAGGTTGTTTGGTGCATGTTGATTGGTACAGGTTTACAATAGTATATCTCACAGTGATATTGTGACAGTGGTTCCATCATTCTACTTATATTTTAGGGAGGTTGGACAGGGAAAGGACAGGTGGTTGTAGCCACCTTTTGGTTTTATCCGGAGAACATAGGGGGTTGTAGAATCCTTGTGGTTCTAGCCATAGAATTGGGGATTTGGAGTTTCCTTCAGGTTGTAGCCTGGGAAACTAGGGGGTTGGAGCCTCCTTCTAGTGGTAGCTGGAAAACAAAGGAAGTTGGTGATTACAATGAATGTAATTCTTAAATACATATAAGAAAAAGAAATTTGTGATTTTCTCTCGCTTTGGGTTTCCACGTAAAAACATTGGTGTACTGTGTATGTGTATGATTGCTCATTTTTTCATTGTTTATTTATTCTGTAACTATTGGATGATAATGAGACATTGATATAACACTTGCATGTTTTGTGAAAAATGATTAAATTTCTCTATTATTGGTTCACGCCCCCTCTAATTAATCCAACAATTGGTATCAGAGCAGGTTCCTTCATAAATTAGTTTAACCACTGAAAGGTAGATCATGGAGAGAAAAAGCTTGTATAAAAATGGAATACCATAGTTTCATGGACAAACATATGCATTTTGGAGCAGAAGGATGAAAACATATATACAGGCACATGTATTTGAAATTTGGAAATCAGTTGTAAATGGATACAAAGAACCAATAGTTCAGTCGACAAATTAAAGAGAAATAAAACTCGGTCAAAATAATTCCAAAGTTAGAAATGAACTTTTGAATGGTCTTTGTGAATCGATATACACCAAAGTTATACATTGTAAATATACTAAAGATATTTGGCACAAGCTTCAAAATATTTATGAAGGAGATTCAAAAGTCAAAGAAGCAAAGCTTCAAACCTACAAAGGTCAGTTCGAACAACTAAAGATGAAGGAAGATGAGAATATTGCATCTTACTTCTTACGAGTCGATGAAACAGTAAATTCAATCATAGGATTGAGAGAAGAAATTAAAGAATATGTAATTGTTCAAAATGTACTAAGATATATTCCTATGAGATTTGATCCTAATATATAATCACTAGAAGAAAGAGAAGATCTAGACTCAATAAGCATGGACGAACTACATAGAATCTTCACAGCATATGAAATGATAACTGAACAGGAAAATCTAGATATAAAATAAGAATCTTTCAAAGAATCCAAAAGGTCAAAGAAAAAGGGAAAGTGAAAAGAAAAATAACATAGCAGCAACAGTGACATCTCGGAAGATGATGAAGAAGTGACCAACTTTGTTAGAATATTGAACAAGGGAACCAACGACAGATATAAAGGTAAGATTCCATTGATTTTTTTTAATTGTGATGGTATTGGTCATTTTGATAACAAATGTCCTCATAAGAAAAATAAGAGGAATGATGAAGATTACTCAAATGGAAAACAAACATATAAAGGAAAAAGAACCATGAAGAAAGATTTCAAGAAAATCTTCTACACCAAAGAAGACATCTCGTCATCAGATGAAAATGAATTTAGTGACAGCGAGACATGAAGAGTTCTATTCATGGTAGTAGAAGACTCTAATAAAGAAGACACCAAAGAAGAATATTAAGAGGCAGAAGTTGACTACCGAGAAATGTTTTTGACTTCCATAGAATTTATAAGAAGAGAAAAGAAGAAAAACAAAAAGCTACAAGAAGAACTAGACAAGAAAGAAAACACTCATAAACTAGAACAAATGATCACAAATTTGAAGGTTCAAATAGAAGAAGATAAAAGAATTGAAGAAGCACTCAAAGAACAACTTGAAGAAAGAGACAGGATCATTGAAAATTCGGAAGCAAATATTCTCACATTAAGAAAGGATCTTGAAAAGAAAAATATGCAGAACAACTCAAAATTTTTGGATGACATTATCAGAAGTCAAAAGCCTCATCATGACAAGACCGGACTTGGATAGAATAATACAGAAACGGGATCAAGCTCCAAAACAACAGAACAAGAAACATATCCAAAAATCTATGTAGAAACAATCAAAGGGGATAGGAAGACCTACAAAAAATATTCCTCCACCGAGAATATTTAGATTTCAGAATCAATGACCGACAGATAGGCCTAAAGAAGAAGAAGGATTCATAAGAGCAACTCCTTTAAGAATATACTCAACTCCCAGGTATCAAACTATATTTTTTGATTTATGTTATGCATGCAATAATTTTGTACATAAAGATATGAATTGCATAGCTAACAACATTAACATAAAAATATTTGAAAGTCATACACAAAAGGGCTATCCAAGAAGGCCTGGTGAAACACAGAGAATAAGTTACAACAGGTTTGAATCATTGAGAACTGAAGTGGAATGCTACAAGTGTAACAAATTTGAACACATGGCAAAATATTGCATAATGATAGTTCCTCCTAGAGAACCACAACATAACAAAAATAGTCACAAATAGGAACCTCAGAAGAGAACATGGATAAGAAAGAAGAATCAGTATAAAAATGAAAAATGCACACTCGCTCTACAAGATAAGCAAAAGAAACGTGGTTGATACGTTGATAGTGGTTGTTAAAAACACACGACGGATGATAAAGACAAGTTTCTTACATTAACAAAGGAAATAAATGGATCATTCTCCTTCAGAAATGATGATTCAACTAAAATCATTGGAAAAGGCACAGTCAGAATTGGAAAGAAGAATACCAAGGCGGAAAATGTTCTACTAGTAGAAGATATGAAACATAGTCTTCTAAGTGTGAGTCAAATGTGTGACCAACGCCACAAAGTTACTTTCGATTCAAAAAAGTGAGAGATAAGAAAAGAAGGTTCATGAAAATTTATTGCAACAACTGCAAGAACTTCAAGCAACATATATGTATAAAGTGAAATTGGAAATGAAAAGTTTTTTCTAGGAAAGGAAAATGAAAGTTGGCTATGGAACATGAGAATGGGTCACATACACTTTGATAACCTTGTCAAATTCAAAAAAAATGAAGAAGTTAGAGAAATACCCCAGATCAAGAAACCAACCAACACTTTATGCAAACATTGTCAACAAGGAAAGCAAACAAAGACCAGGTTTAAATCAAAGGAATATTCAACGACAAGACCACTGGAAATTGTGCATAATGATCTAGTTGTACCAACTACAAAAAAGGGTTTAAAATGTGAGAAATACTTTATGTTATTAGTTGATTATTGTACAATAATGACTTTCGTTTGATTTCTCAGGAATAAGTCAGAAGATTTTGAAAACTTCAAGGTCTACAAGGAAATGGTTGAAAATGAAATGGATTCAAAAATCAAATGTTTGAGATATGATAATGGAGGAGAGTTCACTTCAAAGGAATTTATGGACTACTGCAATAGGAATAGAATAAATAGACAATTATCCGTTGCTAGGACACCTCAAAAGATTGGAGTTGTTGAAAGAAAAAACATGAAAATACAGGAAATGGCTTGAACAATGCTAATGGATTCCAAATTGACATAAATATTTTGGACACATGCAATGCATACATCAATTCACATTCAAAACAAAGTAATGCCTAGAAAAAACACTGAAAAAACTCCCTACGAGCTATGGAAAGGAAGATGAAAAAATGTGAAGGACTTCATAGTATTTGGAATCAAATGCTACATCAAAAGAGAAGATGGAAGAATGGGAATGTTTGAATCTTGCATGGACAAAGGAGTACTTGTTGGCTACTCAAGTACACGGAAAGAATACAAGTGTTACAATCTGAGGTTGAAAAAAGTTGTGGAAATCATCAATGTAATAATTGATGAAACAGGTGGACGAGAATTAAAGGAAGAAGAAAATGAATCAATGGAACAACTTTACGAAGAAGAAGTAGAAGATGAAGAAGACGTAGAAGGGGAATATGAAGAGGATCAGACAAAAGTAGAAGAGAAATATCATCAAGTGCCTCCAAAGACACCTAGAAAACAAGTACAGATAAATCATCCTTCAGATCAGATTATCGAAAACAAATATGCAAGAGTTGAGACTAGAAGAAGAATTTGTTCACTAGAACTAACGCACCTAGCACTCTCATCTATGATTGAACCAAAGAGTTTTGAAGAGGCCATCAAGGATGAATTTTGGAATAAGGTCATGGATGAAGAATTGGATCAAATAGAGAAGAATGACACTTGGGAATTGGTTCCAAGACCAAATAATAAGAATGTGATTGGCACAAAGTGGGTATTCAGAAATATCCTAACTTGATGATAACCGGATCGTAAATCCAATTTTGAAAAGATCTTGGCCCCACCTACTTGATCAAATAGGTCATTTATCCTAGGTAAGGGGTACTTTTTCTTAATAGTCATTTTATTCAATTGTCTATAATCGATACAAAGTCTTAGAGTATTGTCTTTCTTTTTCACAAAGAGGGTTGGTGACCCCCATGGTGAAACACTCGGTCTCATGTACTCTTTTTCCAACAATTCTTGTAATTGTATTTTTAATTCTTTTAGTTCTAGTAGACTCATTCGGTAAGGTGCTTTTGAGGATGAACTAGGTAGTAGGTCTATGGAGAAGTCTATTTCCCTTCTAGGAGGTAATTCTGGTATCTCATCCACAAGCATGTCTCTAAATTCATGTAGGACAACAAAGTCTTCTAAGTTTGGCTTATCTTATTTTTATAACAGATTTGTTACTTGGATGGCATAAAATTGGCATCCCTTTCTCATACATTTCTTGAGTTGCATCGCTGAAACTTGTCTGACTGATACAGGTTTTGGTATACCTTGGGTTGTTCTAGTAGTGCCAAAATCGTCTTTATAGTTAAGTATCTTTATATAACAATCTAGTACTACTTTGTGTTGTTCCAACCAATCCATCCCGATAATCATATCGTAAGATCCTAGTGGTAGGATGTTCAGATTTGTTCTTATATTTTGACCATCTAAGATGAACTCAAAATCAGAAATAAAGTCAACCACTTTCCTTTTAGTTCCTGTTGCTAGTTGTACCAACCATGATTTTTCGTGCTTCTGTTTCTTAAGTTTATTTGACTTTGCTACATCAGGAGTAATATAACTTAACGTAGCTCCAGGGTCAATTAAAACATAAATTCGAGTGTCATTTATTTTAACTTTGATTTCTACCACAGAGGACTGGTGGTCATCTTGCCATCCATCTATGGCTGCATTTATTCGATGCAAGCTTCTTCCCACATCACCCACCGTCGAGGCTTCCTGCAAATTATGAAAAACAACTTTTCTTGTTGAAATTAAACGTGGACAGTTCTTCCTTAGATGAGGTTCTCCACATTCCTAACACTTTAATGGTTCACAGGGGTTGTCCCCGAACTTCTTCATCCCCATATTTACCAGTTTACCGCTGCCTTGCGTACTCAGATGGTTGGAATGAAAATATTTTCTTGGAAATATTTTTGCTGCATTCCGATAAGGAGCTGGCTGGTATCCCTTCTTCCGCTGGTTCATTAGATCTTGTTTCTTATCCTTCCAAGCTTTCAGAAACTCTACCTGTTGTTTATATTGGTCATAGCACATCTGTGCTATCATGAATACTTCACTCAAGGATTTGGGGTTGTCAAACTCAATTCTGTCCCTGTAGGATTGTGGTAAACAACTTAAGAATCAGTGGATTTTTACCTTATCCTCCCGGATGTATGGTACGAACCTTAGTAGTTCCATAAATTTATTTATAAGGTCCTCCATCACCATTTTTCTAAGTCTTAGTTCGTAAAATTCTTTGTTTTCCTTTCGTAGTAGTTTTCAGAAAGGTATTGTTTCTTGAAATACTTCTTAAAGTCGGACCATTCCAACTGTTTCTCCTTTAGGCCTTTGGCCAGTTTCAGGTCTTGCCACCAAATGCTATCCTTCCCTTTCAGATTGTAGATGGCCATTCTAACCTTCATATTACTAGAGTAGTTATAGATATGGAATTATTTCTTGATGTCCAACAACCATGCCTCAACTTATTCTCCTATCTTGGACTCTCCATCGAAGGTAGTTGGTTTGATCTTTTTAAATTCTCCTTCCAAGTGGTCTACTTGTTTCCTCTTTTTGTCTGTTTTAGTTTTGTATTCAATTGAAGGTGTACCTTCAGATGAACTATCTCCTCTTTGTGTTTCCGGTCCCAAGTTCTTGGAAGCTCTCTTGTTGACTTCTTTTTCGTTATTATCATCCTTTGGGATTTTCTTGGTCACTATACTTCATAATAGGACTTTGTTTATCTCTTGCTGTTCTTGTTGTGATTTCTTTAGTTTCTCGTTGTCATCTTTGAAAACCTGCATTTCAACAATAAGATTCCTCATTGTTTCTAACACTTCCATGGGTGAGCTTATGTCACTGTTCTATCTTGGATATCCAAGAGGTCTCTGCTCCGGATTCCCTTCCATCCTGATTTCTGCTCCATCCTGAGCTACCATAATTTACACATAAAAGAAAGGGATTTATGTTTGTAGAAATAAGGTTTATTAGTTTTGCATAAATTGAAATATATACTAAGTTAAAAATGTGGCCCTATTCAGGCCCAGTGTTGTAACTTTGCTCTGATACCATATGTAATGTTTCCCTAAAAAGTCATAAAAAAAAAAAAAATCTTCCTTTCTCTTAAGGGTATTTAAACTTCTTATTCTTTGTTAAGATCCATATCAAACTTCTCTTGCTACTTATTAAGGTGAATTAAGAGACTATACCTAACATAACCACAAGGGAGGTGGATAAATTTGAATTCAATCAAGGATCTAATTGCAATTAAAAAGTAGTCCAAATTGATTTTTCACATAAACTTTACTATCGACCTCCACAAGGACTAATTATTTTTATATATGAAAGTGAATATGCTACCATAATATAGTCAAAGCTTCTGTCATCACCAAATTATTTATGTTCAAAGGTATGTCACCATAACTTATGCCCCATTCACACAAGTAAGGCTTACCATGGGGTATCCACGTATGATCAGCTTTAAATCCTTAGGTGATAACACGATTTCTTTGGAAAAGAGACAGATACTAAATTAATGTATTTTGGATAGTGTGACAGTTCTCCCGTGTGAGCTTTATGACCTGTAAGGTGTTTTTCTAAGGTTAGATATACTTTTTTAAATACTTAAGCCTTGAAGTCATTTCTATCTGGACCAACTCTGGCATAAGGTTTCTTTTCTTTAACCAAATTCAATGATCGTGAGGGAACCCTAACCAAAACTGAAGTAAGGGATAAAAATGAGAAGTTCCAGACTAATTATCATCATGATTGTTCCATGGATATGAGGAAGATTCTCTTGGGTACGATTGTAATGGATTAATGGCTTCCTTCGAAGATAATTAAAGCGTTATGAACACATATCCTTTGACACTATCATGTGGTTTAAAGTGCCCTACCAAAGATCTACCTCCCTAACCCTGAAATTTAGGTACAGGCCCTCATTAAACAAATCTGTGACTAACTGACGGTTATCCAAAGACTACCGATCCATTTTGATTTTGGCTCTGTGATTCCTATGGAAAAAGGTCTCGCGGATTTTTCTGGTTATCAATCTTTCTTGTGTATCTCTATTTTGACGTTGCTCCTGTATACTTTTATTTTGGCATTATCTCTGTGTATCAAACCTTCAGAGCGAGAAGACTATCTTTCTAGAGGCTATTTACTCGGGGAACCAGTTGACCATGTCCATCTTCTGGGCAAGTTTGTTAAACATCAAGTAGAGTCTTCAACAGTTTAATACAACGATGGTCATCTCCTTTTGTTGTTCTTTTTCTAGTTTAGATAAATTATCCCCTAATGCTAAAGTTCCCTATGCTCCTGGTTTAGTTTCTGTACTAAAATCATATAGACTATTCGTTCATCCCTGTTTCTTGAAAGTCGCAGCACTCTGTTTAATCGTTCTTTTCCCAAGAAATACCAGTTAACTCTCCAGGAAAAGAAAAGGGACTTAGGTATTCATTGAGTCCTAAATCGTTGTTCTTCCTTAGTCTTACCCTATGGATATATGTCATAGTCCAGCGTTGAATGTCTAGGAAAATTCATTCAATTTACTTTTCTTTAAAGAAAAATTATGTGTCCCTCTAAGTTATTTTTCATCGTTCCTTATGATGGGCATGTTTTCTCTGTCAGTACTCTTACCCAGTTTCCTATAAGCTACAAGGCGAACCCTCGGGGTCTGGTTATGACAAATCTTTACACTGATTACTTGAACCCTTGTTACTTTCTGTGAATTCGATCTTGGACAGGTTTAAAACAAGTCTTTGGCACAGTTCGACTTGCATTGTTTAGGTGATAAGGAAAAAATAACACTGTCAGTTACTTTGTTTGATTTCCTTGGTTACTGTATTGTTTCTGTTTTTTTCTTATTTATCTTCGTTTTCTTTTTTGTTTTAAATAATTGGTATAAATCACTAATGATGGGCCTTGTCGATGTGAGGTACCCATCAGGGGTTTACTGCACTCTCCTTCCTCGGCCGACCATCTATCATTTAGCATTCGACAAGGAAAGGACCTGAACTTTCACATCAAAAGATGAGTGTCTCTTTGGAAATTTAAATTGTTGGTCAACATTTTCCATTCTATTAATGTTTCATTACTTTACTTTCATTTACAATATATTAATAATTTCTGGTATGTTTTACAGAGCTTTGGGTTCACGTAAATTTCGAATGCCACCCCTATTCTTGGTGAAAAGGTACTCGGGTTCTGTGCCCTTCTCTTCTCGACTTTAACTCTACAGGTTCTAGGAAGTGGAGGTCATGGCTCCACCTAGTCTCCATTGCAAAATGGTTATGTTTCACCTTCAGTAATATAAGGATTTCGTGTTCAATTATTGTTTGAACAACTATGTAATAAATTTATGGATAAAGAACTATAGTCCTTGTCGTATATACTTGGAAAGGCATAGTAACTCTCAGCGAGTTTAACTCTAGCCTTTCGAGTACCATATATGGTTAGGAAGTATAAGGTAGTCAAGAAATTTTGACTATCATGCATTCGATCTGTTTGCTCCGAATATAATAATAATTACCAGAATTTCGCTATGGTCATAGAGTCTTGATTACTTCCCTATTTACTGTATTCATCTTCTATTGCCAAGAAAAGGAGTTGTTGTTGTGACTAAGACTAGGGTAAAATAAAACTCAAATCGCATTGTTTCTATGAATGCATTAAATGTTTTCTCAAATATATATTTCGGAAATAAATCTATTGTAATCCATTCTAACATTTATTTTATATGATTGCGTCTATAAGTCTGTCAGAATAGTCTATCCTAGACATAATATAGGGATGGCTCAAATACTTATACATTCTATTGTAGACATTCCAAATCTCAAATTTTCTTCTGTGGCGTCCCCGCAGATTACCAACAGTAATTAGGCCTGTCTCTTTTGTTAAGGATATAATTATCTTGTGGGATACTAGTTTTGGTACTAGTTTTGATTCTAGCCTATGTGAAAAAAGGAGGTCTCGACTTAGTTCTTACAGGTGTTTACACATAGGCAATTCTGCAAGGGATTCTGTGCACTGTGATTTATCCTACTGTTACACTCATAAGATAGTACTCTAAGTTTCTTCTTTTTTTGAGGTGCTTATTTCCAAAAATTAACCAATCATAATTATTTATTTCTATTTTAACCATTAAAAATAAGATCTAGAGTTTGTCCAGAATCAATCTAATTGTAAGAGTTATTCTGAATTGCGTTTAAGGGCATTCTGTCGATATTTATGTTTCGTTTGCTCGAACAGATTTCCCAGTTGTTATATCAGTTCAAACATAATAGATATACACCATATCAACATTTTAATCACTTAAACACAAATGGAAATAATTCAATTCTAGATCAATATATGTAACGTATCAACTACTTAATCATTTAAACAGAGATGGAAATAATTAGATTCAGAATTAAAACTTTCATTACATCAGATATATAGAAATCTAAATAGAGAAGGATTTGATTAACATATATGAACTAGTTTGCAGGGAAGACAAAGGGAACAACCACGTTCCTCCCAACCATAGAATAGGGCAGCCACAATCAAATGTCCTATTCACCCGCTAGCCTAGCCATGAAACCATGAGGGAAAACTTGGAATATCTTCTTCAACAATGTCTTCCTCTATCAATATCCTTCTCCTTGCCTCACACTCAGAATTTGGTTCTCATAATAGCAAGTACTCAACAATTCTTTTTCCCATCATACTCCTCCTTGCCTCACACTTCAGAAACAATGTTCATAACAGCAAGAAGTAATTCCTTTTCCCCCCAGCATACTTGGCAGTGTCTTGCCTCCTCACATATGCCATTTATCAAAACAATCTTTTTGCCTAGGTCTTTTTTCCTCCCCTGGGGATTTTCAAATCTTTCTAAATCCTTGATTTTTAGGGGCTGCCAATGGCCAAATATCTGATTTTCCACTTGTAATAATTAGCCCAGAGGTAGTTCCAACATGTTCCCCACTCATGGAGTCATGGTCAGCTGATTTTAACATGGTTGTTCCATTTGTCCTTTTGCAATAAATATAAAATATTATGTTTTCATAAAAGTGTCATAGTCAAATAGTTAGTTGGGTCAAATCAGATCTCTTCCTAACAGTCATAATAATTTATTACAATTACCAAATTCGAAATTCAGATTTGCCATAAATGGAAAAAAATTTCCAAATTCAAATTTACTAAAAACAGAATAATTTTCCAACAAATTTTAAATTTCAAAAATACTTTATTTTTGGGGATGTCACATATACATGGATGATAGAAAGAAACAGAGGTAAGTTGAGGAGTGGGGCTAATTCGAATTCCAAGGCACCTGATTTGTTGTTCTTAGCACCCCACAGGGGGGTGTTGTCCCCAGTTGGAGCCAATGCTACGACCTAAGTTTGCACCCCTGCTCCTCTTCTCTCATTACCCTATACCTCCATCTAATATCATTCCTTTTCTGATTGTTTAAGTTCATTCCCCATTACTAAATGACTCAATTTTTATCATTGCCTATCTTGACTGATTTTTTGCACCATATTTTTGTTTTCTTGAAGGGTAATTATATGTTATGGTTTGAGTTTGAAACACTTTTCATCAAATTTTCCATTGGTTGAGCTCATAGCAGGTGTTATAGTGTTTTGTATGCACATATAGGGTTGATTGCAAGAACTAAGCTATTCTTGAAAACGTGGTTGGAGCATTAATTTTTGAATTATTTAATGATTTAATGTGTCATTTTAAATGTTTGAACCATTTGAATGGTGCCTTCATAAGTGTATGATCATAAACAAGTGCCCCCATACCATAATACATGTAGTTCCATAATTACATAGCATCGATCATGGTCGTGAGAACTATATTGTTCAATCATGGCCACTACAACTTGGAAGGAGGGTTAACAACACATAGGTATCAGTTTCATTATGAGGAGATTCACATTCCCTGCATCATCGAAATCAGATGGACTATGTCCACTATGGTTCCTCCTCGATAACGATGGAAGTTGAAAAGGACCGAGCCACAAGGCCTGGAGTTGTTCGAATCCATACCTAAAATCAAAGATATTTTCATAAAGGTCGAGTGGTATGATTTCCTGTGTGCATTTGATGGACACCACACATGCCTGGCCATGATTTTTGTGTAGATGTTTGATGGCTTCCATACCCATCTTGGGGATACCTAGATTCATATTATAGAACAACTCATTGGAGCATCTTGCGCTCTCCCTGTCTGTGGGGAAAGATGGTTTAAGAAATGAACTTTTCCTCTTGACCTCTACAACAAATTCCTAGTTCTCGAACACCAAGACCTTGACTGGAGCCAAGGAATCCTTGTGTCATGGTTAAAGGAGGATTGGAAAGGATCCCTATCAGCGGTGTAGAGATATATAATAGGTGAGGGTTGATTCAACATAGTACATTGTTATCACCTTCATTTCCTTATGCATCTAAGTGGAGATAAAGAACATAATTTACCCTATTACCTGCTTAAGAGTCTAACCAAAATGGCTAGGAGGGTTGAAGGTCACCCTGAATCTTCTTAAAGGCTCCTGTAAAATCAAGGCTTTATTAAATTGTTGGTGACTTTCGCTCTAGATGAACTTGAAATGCCTTGGGGTTATTTCTTGAAATCTGTGGGATTGGAAGAGCAGGAACATGTGCCCGATTCATAGAATGAGGATAAGGAAAGTAAATATAAGATAGAGATCAGGGTTTCCCCAGAACCTAGGATCTTGATGAAGCCTATCAAACATGCAACAAATAAGTGGAAAGCCCCCCCAAAAAAGGAACACGCCCTCGAAGGAAAACTATCTAGAAAACTGCATGGAGGAGTCCCCTCGCATGCAAATAAGGTCTTCTACGAAAAAGGGGAAGGAAATAAAAAGTGGAAAACCTGATCGGATGCATCCATCTAAAATGGAAACACCACAGAGGTCTCTATCATCCATCCATTCAGAGAAGGAGCAGAGAACCCCCATCGAACAACAACTTAATAAACCTATGGCTAGATTGAGGGGGAAACTTGGATCTGGTTCACGTAGCAATGAAGTGGTAAAGGGAAAGGTTGTTCCTACAAAAGCCTTACCTAAAAAATCCCCTGTAGCTAGACAAGACAAGAAGAGGAAGGGAGAGCAAAACATTGAATCACCAAGCAATCCAAATAGAAAAACCATAATTACAAATCAATTGAGGCTGAACTCCAAGGATCTTTTTAAGCCATCATTAAAAGACCCCCAGCCAATTGTGATCGAGGATGATGAAAGTCCCGAGTTTTCCAGTATGGAAGAAATGAAAGTCAATGTTTTGAAGGGAATGACAGTGAAAAAGAGAAATCAAACTCTAATTAGGGCGAGGCTACAAAAACACCATTTGTAACTGTGAAAAAAGAGTATCCTACAAACTCCAGTTAACAGGGAATACATGATTATGGACTTGATCCTGAGAAAGATTCTATTGGAACCTCACCACATGCAGGATATCCTTACCACAGTTTATAAGACATTAAACTAGAGATTAAAACTGACACTTTGGGAGTATAGGGGTCCATTAAAGGAACAAAACGGAAGGAACCCGTGTTGGATCATGTTGTCATTGATGCCAATGGTTTGATTGATTGATGTCAAGTGATTTATTGATGTCAAAGGATTGATTGATTGATGACTTATGTAATATAATATGTATTGTCCTTGATGAGAATGCATAGATGAATATGGATCAATGAGTTGTCATTGATACATGATGAAGATGGATCGATGTGGTTCCATTGGTATATGATGCATTGTTG
>SNQJ01S0203115.1:0-16700 GCA_010110895.2 Picea sitchensis | reverse complement strand
TCTTCTTCTAAATTCTTGAGTGTAGCTTTGAACACTTTTACCTTTAGCTTGTCTAAAGTTTTTCCAATCCATAATAGATTTCTGCATGTATTCTAATTGATAAAATTGTCTTTTAAGTGCAACAATAAAATCATTCCAAGAGAATAAAACTTTACCATGTTTCTTCATGTCCTCTTGAGTTTTTGCTTCCCACCAAATGAGTGTTTCACTTTACAATCTAAGAGAAGCAAGATGAATCTTAGTTTCATCATATTGGATTCTTTGTATCTTACAATACACTTCAATATGACGAATCCATATATCCAATTTCTCATCATTTACATCTCCATTGTACATAGGCAATTCAAAATTAATATCAAGCTTAAGAAAAGGAGTTTGTAGAGGAATTTTACCATGTTCTTCTAGAGAATTTGGAGGTGTTTGTGAAATGGTAGAAAAGGTGGAATATGGAGGTGAAGGAGGTGGAGTATCACCATTCCCTCCATTTCCTTTTGGAGTTTTATCACCACTATATTCATTACCCTTTGGAGGGTTTGATATCACCATTCCCTCCATTTCCTTTGGAGTTTTATCACCACTATATTCATTACCCTTTGAAGGTGTTTGATATTCTCACTTTGCAACCTCCAGAATACTTTTCCCTCAAATAAACTTTCTCACCATCTCGCCATATCATAGAAATATTTTATGAAGGTTTCATCCTCTTAAGTAAGATTTTCATGACTCTCCTTATGAGTTTGCTACTTGGTGAACATTCCTTGTTGAATCTTGAGGTGAATGTATTTTTATCCTTATTGAAATTTGAGAACTTGGATCTTACAAGTTGACCTTCTCCTCAGGAGCTTAAAACCCAGGCATTAGAAAACAAACATTTGCAAAAAATCAAACCTTCAAAAACCTATGCTCGATAAATACCAACTTGATCTTAAAATGAAAAGTCTCGAGTCTCTTAAAAATTGCAAGTGAGATTTGTATGTTCTTAGGCACAGGACTGCTACAAGCAAATAAAATTAATGATTTTTACTTAATCATGATCAACATAGACAATCATAAAAAACCATCAAAGTAAACACATTAACACAACAAAATGATAAAGTGCCCATCCCTCTCTTGTGCTACATCTCCCCGGTCCAACTTCCAAATGGATCATTTTCATTAATGATCAAAATGCTCAAATCAGTTTTTACAAATGACTTAATGAGAAATAGATGGCTCAATGGCTTCTAACATCCCCAAACCCTGATGGGCTCTTCCCCACCTGGTTTGGCAAAAATTGAGTTGGAATCACTTTGTGGAAGTTTCTCCCATTTCTTTGTTGTCTCTACTCGCCAAAACACAACCAAAATGACTAAACCTCTCCTCTCTGTGTTTTCTATGCGAAAAAGTCAGCACACACGCACATCCTGCAAACAGTGGCAAATTGTCAAACTATTAGATCCATTAACACCTCTATGCTTAGGTGCTCTGGTCAGATGGGTGCCATATGGCCACATCCCAAAGGCTACAACTGGATTCCCCCGGAATTTGTTGGAACCTCATGTCAGTTTTGACTGCTGTTTGGCCCACACATTGTATTTTGCGCCAAGTGTTCATGGTATGGGATGCAACTAGCACCGTTGGTTTTCCTGCGACAAAGGTTGTATAGAAGGAATGTGACTAAGGATGGGGCTAAGCCCCAGTCCTTCTCTCCCACATGAAGGTTTAAATAAATTCAAATATTTCTTTGACTCAAGTTTAAGAATCAATTATGAGGAGCTAGTATTCTGAATTTTCCAAGAGACTACCATTGTGGGAGGTCCTGAGTTTGACCCCCGTGGACTCCAACAAACCTTTTAAAACTAATAACCAATGACAAGTTACCATGTGGAAGCCCCTGTCTAGGCCACATGGAAACTTACCACCATTCAATTTATTTATCTAATGCAGGACCAACCATTGGTCCACGAACTTCCATATAAACTACCAACACCACTTGCTATGTGTCAAGAGGTCACCTTAAGCACATTTCGGATAAGCATCACCCTTCCATGTCGCTATGATGACCCTACCACATCAGAAATATGACCCTAACACATCCGCAGTACATACCTGCCATGTTAGAAGTACAACCTACCATGTCAGTGAAAAGTGCCTCGCTACATGTCAACATCAATCGCATGCTATTGTACAAATAACAAAATTTTATCCTTCGGGCAAAGAAGACAAACATATCTCTCGATATAATCTGCTTGAAACTTCCATTCAAGCCATGCTTGGGATCGAGGTCGAAGGAATACACAGTTCCAAGTGAAGCAATTCCAAGAACTCTTTGATCCCTCTAGATCAGAATTCAGAGAAGCGAACAAAATTATTTACTTATGTATTTAAACAAACAAATTTTATTTTATTTTCATTTATGTATATTTAGTTGTTGACCCCTATTTAGTTATTTTCAATCTTTAATTTCATTTATGGATCATGAGAATCGAATCTTGGGAAATGGACCTTACTAATCGAACCTTGCACCAGTGCTCTGGAAAGGAAATGGACCAAAGCTCATTGTCATTTTGTAGTGGAAAAAACCTGGTCGTAGCTATATTCCAAAACAATTCTTGGAATGATGGAAATTCCTAGGGTTTTGACTTTACACAATTTTCGAGTAAATTTTAAATTCAAAGTGGTGCAACAACTATCAATTCTTCTTGCTTTGACAATGTATTTACAGCTGATGGAAAGAATCTAGGGTCAAGAGGATAAATTTTGATATTTAAAGTCGTGCAAAAACTTCTTGTTTTTCTTTCTTTGATAATAGCTTTATGCTGGAGGATAAGAATCTAGGCTGGAGAGTGTTAGAACAAGAGTTGCCTCACCCTCTATGCACATTGAAGAGAGGGCTCCTTACCCCATTTCTCATGCACTTATTTTCCCTGATTGATGAATCCAGAGAAATAAATAAATATTTTTTCCACTTGTATGGACCTTGCAAGTTATACAACATGTGTATAAGCTTAGTCGATCCACTACATCTCATGTACATTGGGATTTGTGTCGAAAATAAAAACAAACAACAAATGTCACGACAAAGATCTCGATCCTTGGTCTTCCATATACCGGAAATGTCTCGGAAGTCATCCCTTTACTTGCATTTTGAAGGCTATAAAGAATCCACCGAAATGGAAAAGAGGAGAGAATTCAACTTTGACAACAAAGTTACCCTGAGAAATTATTACTTCATTATTGAGGAACGTATCCCTTTATCCTTAAGTATGAACACAATGTTCGCCCCAAGATCTTCCTTTATTGATGGAGAACCCCATTGTCTCCCTTATATGAGACGCTTTGTGGAGGATTGAAGTGGTGGAGGCCCGCTGGAAGGAACTTCTGCTCCAAACCATGCCGATACGTAGTCTATAATGGCCTTCACTTCCGTGGGATCATTTATTAATAGAAATAATTCTTTCCGCCTAATTGATATATTGTAAATATATGTATTTATGATCCATGGGCATGTTTGTTTTGAATATTAATGGATTATTCTATCTAATGTGCGAACCCCTTTACATTATCACTATATGCTTACTTTTCTTGTTTGTTGAAAACTAGTTGCAGTTATATAGCTTTGGCCTATGTTCAACCATGGACATCCCTCAAACGCTTGGATGAGGTGGTGGCCCTTTCTTACCTCCTTCTGCATTACTATTTTATGCTGTATCATGTTGGAATTGATTCGATTTCTACAAATAATTGCCCTGCTAGGTTCACCCTAGCAATAGAGAGATTTTCCTCTATCAATTCAACTAATTGCTGGGGAAGAATAATATTCCTTCTTAGGGTTTGTAGTACTTTTATCCTTAGATTTCTTTCGTTCTATCATTGTGGTTCTTGTCGTGTCACCGCCGACAGATCCTCGCTCACTATGGTCCGGAAGGCTTCTCATCCTTTTCCCCTTCCCCGACTTGTTTCAAAGCATATGTGCACCCTTTTGCTTGATAGTCGCATACACACACATGTTGTCTCACTACAGTCAGCAGATATATGCACTGCTTAAAACAAATGATACCTTTTCCCCTTTGCCTTCTCGTCCTGTGTTTTGGGTGGATTTATTGCTAAGTGTTCTTGTCTTCAGAGGCCCTGCTGAGTGCTTGTGGGATGAAAGGAAACCCTCTTTTCGTTGAATTTTTGGGCTTAATATTTTCTTCATCTTTTCATTTTTATTGACCTTGTACATTACCGGGTGTTTGTTTGATATTCGCTTGAGTTGTCTTGTGTTTCTATACTACGTAGGTTTATATATCAAGTTACTTTCATTCCATGCATTTTCAATTTTAATATATCAAAATATAAAAAATAGCATTTTGCATTGCTTGGCATTTTGTCTTTTGAATCCTTATCATTATCTTAGTGCACATAGTGAAAGATTGCATCTTTAATTCTGAATCGTAGATTTGAATTTTGAAATTGCATCGTTTTTTAGGAAAATATCATTCATCAAAAGTTAAAAGCTAGACTTCGTGGATTATCTTCATATTTACTTTCTTGTCGAAATATAACACCATGGGTTTCATTACCATATACCATTTTGAGTAATCATGGCCATAAAATCAACACTATAATTTAAAAATTTATTAGTAACAATTTTGTATTTTCTAGGTGCACAAACTAGTTATGATTTAGTGCCTTGGAATAAATTTTGTGGAGTAAACTTCTCCAAGGCAAGTAAATCAACATATGTGTCTCTGAGTCAGAGTGGGAGAAATCCAATGTATAATTGGTAATATAAGGAGTGTTTCTCTCACAACTGAAAGTTAATCACAAATGAGGTTGTGTGAAGTTTGTTGAAGGGATATCCCTAGATACTCACCTAGTGTCAAATATATTTCTATGGATTTATTAGTATTTGGGGATCTTTCTAGTGTCCATACCTCTATGAGAGGAGGTACTTTCAAGGTTCCGCTTTTCTACCCTTCCCATATGGTGATTTAGACTTATGACTGCTTGCATGTGCATCTGCTATACAATGGATTATTAGTTGCTTCGACTTAGGTATTCATAGGTTACTTGGGTGTGGGTTACTCAAGTAGTACCCTACGAGCAAGGGTCAGACAACACACATATTTTATGGAGGATTAAATCTCTAGGGGGATCTAACCGACCGTGCTGTTAAGCCCATGAGGCCCCCTATAACTATTTTTTTTACCTCCAATATTTAGCAGTAGAGTCTCGTGTCCCTCTTGGAAGAAACATACCTTATTTATGGACGGAGGCCACTCAGCCACTTTAACCCGTTTTCATGCATATTGGTCATTTTAATTTTTGGTGTGCTCTCTTTGATCGCTAGTTTCCCTAAGATTTTATAATATTGAGTTCTCTTCATCATGGATAATGGAGTTCCTTTGGCTCTCATTTACTTCTACCCCCCCCATATGACATTCATGGAGGAAAACTGCCCCATTTTATATTGGTATGCAAAACCATGGCACTCACCATGCCTCATTCTAGTCATTCCCACTGCTTATATGTCTTCAGACTTTCCATCCTCTGTCTTGTCTTCTTATGTGAATCCTATTTTTTGGGTCTAGGGGCATGATGAATCCTTATTCTCCCTCTCTATTTGTTGGTAGTCATATCCTTCAAACACCTCTTACAAGAGGGAGGTTGGAATCTTCCTTCCTACTAATCCATTATGCTAGAAGTAAGTGCCCAATTAAGAAATCATTCTACTTATTAAACTCCTCCCACTTATCCTTCTTCCTCTATGTCAGATCCTACAAACACTTTTCCCATGAATGACCTCCATATATCCTCTTCTAGTGTTTTATCCGGGAATATTTATTTTATAGTATAAGAACTTCATGGTTCCTTCATCTGGGAAACATATATCCTCACACGAGTAACCCTTTGTATGTCGCTTTCTCTTCGCAAGAAAATTCCTCAATGTCAATGCCCTTAAAACCCTTTATGAATAAGTTTGGAGGAGGATACTATCCTGTTGTACAGGGACATGGTGTAAACCAGTATCCTTCTTGGCCTACAATTTCTTAGAAAAAATCTTTCCTTGGACCTTCGTCTCAAATTATGCAATTCACTACCACCACAAGTCCTGGACACCGCTAGTCATACTAGAGATCCATGTCCTACCTCTGCTAGTCACGTGGGAGATTGGTCAACAACCTTCCGCGAGTCATGTTGAAGACCAAGAACCAACCACTACAAGTCATGTTAGGAATGAGAGTCTAGTCACTACAAGTCAAATCACAATACATCACCAACTCCTACTAGTCATGTCGATATTGGTCGACAACTGGTGAGTCATGCTGAAGACCAAGAACCAAATGCGAAGTCATGCTAGTACATGTCCTGTAAAATGTTAGTCACACTATGCATACATCACCAACCTCTCGCTAGTCATGTTTGGGATTCATCACCAACCTCTCTAATTCATGTTGGATATTTTCTACTAGGCTCTGCAAGTCAAGGCCGGGAGCATGTCACCAACCACCGCAAGTCATGCCGGGGAATTGTGATGATTGGAGAATCCTGATGTCTTAGAGGGGACGAAGCTCCTAGATTCCTTTGTAGGACTTATGAAGGAAGTCACCCACTTGTTTGTTTCCCTGCTACTAGGATACCTGAAGTGTGTGGCTCACCTAAGGGCCCTTCAGTTCGAGGCATATATGGTTTCACAACACTTCCTTCCTTCATTGGTTGATTTAATACCATGTCGATGAAATCTTCTACCGACACCACTCTTTCTTCCTTTAGGGGTTGATGCATCCTTTGACATTGTTGTCTCACATCCCATTCAACCTCGCGGATCGTGTCGATGCAATCTTCGACCAACACCTCTCCTATGTTCATGAATGATGTGTCTCTTTACCTTGTTGTGTTTCATCTTGTTCAACCAATGGTCACGATGCAATCTCAATCACTACACTCTTATTTTTGGGGTGATGCACCTCTTGAACTCGTTTTCACATCCTATTCAACCAATGGTTGAGGAAGTGGTCATATCGATGCAATCTTCAATCAACCCCACTCTTCTCTCTTGAGAATGACAAGTCTAAGGAAGTGGTCACACCAATGCAATTTTTGGTCAATACCACTCTTCTGGTTCTGGTTCTATACCTTCTATGCCACATCCTTAGAACTTCTATTACTTCACCTTCCAACAAGAGAGAGTTTTTACTCTTCCGGATTTCCCTCCAAGTATTGATGAGGTTCCCTTTGACTGGGATGGTCTTCTGGGGTATCCAATGAATCCACCTGTTTCCATGTCTTTTCTAGGAAGATACATTATCCAATATATCACAGAGACGATAAACTCCATTATCACTTTGCCCTCTTTGACTTGGAGAGATTTGGGTATTCCCAAGCTTGTGTCGGTTCCTCTTCGTAAGATACCGACATTCCACAAAATTCCAGCACATGAGCCCTGGCCTCCCCCACGATATGCTACTTAGAACAACATCACCAAGTCTTGTTTAAGCTCTTTTCCAACTCATCTTCAAAAAAGTGAAAATATTGCCGAAAGTGATTTGTCCCTTCACACTCATTAAATTTCTTGGACTTGAAAGGTCACCATTCTAGTTGCTCTTTCGTGACTTTTCAAAAGTGAAAATATCACTGTGTGATTTTTCCCTTTCACACTCGTTAAGTTGTATTTGAAAGGTTGTGAGTCTTAGTTAACCTCTTTTCAACCTACACCAAAACAGAAAAGATCGCCCACCTAACTTCCTTATTTTCACACTTGTAAATTGGATTTGAAAAGACGCCTATTTGCCTGCTAAGTTTATTCCTTTTCACACCAAGTAGACTAAAGGACACAAAAAGGACATTTTTGGCATTTGTTGGTGCTAGAAGTCAATCTTGGATACCCATCAGCTTTATATGTCACAATGAATCAATTTAAGGTGCTCAATGAGAAGACCGAGAATATTGTTTTTAACTCAAAACCTGCCCCATGCACGAAGGTGAGGTTCTGATCCAACTTCCACGTTAGTTGAATTTAAGGTGAGAAGCAAGATGAAGAATTAGAGGAACGATGAATGAGACTTCATGGGAACCGCCTTCCAAAGGGCTCGGGGAAGAAAACACACTAAAACACACGAACCCGGGCAGCCTACAACAACATGGTGATGGTCTCACCGGATCTCTCTTCCACTTCGAATCACACATCACAGAATAACCTGACTAGATCCTCTAATTCCAAGCTATTCAGGTGAGAGGGAAAGGTAACATAGGAAACTGATTAAAACTGGTGCAAACATGCAGTGATCGAACATACATCATCCTACAATATCATGACCCTCGATTGGATCTTCCAATCAAGTGTCTTAAAACAATGTTTATAGAGATGGGAAAGAAGGTTGATTTTTATTAAATAAGAAGTCTCAAATACAAATGCATAGCCAGGAAGCCAATACTTCATCAAAAATTTACAATTGAGAGCCTAGCTCAACCATGTACCATAAAAAATGAATAATGCCTCTAAATACTAGGGAGTCGATCCATCGTTGAAGGTGCATGATCATATCATGAATTCTAATGCTTCAATGTGAGGTGAGTTTCCTATTAGACTGCTTCACATGTACGTCGACGTATTTGTTCCATGCAACATGGGTCAGTCAGACGTAATCTTGTCGATGGACTCCATACTACCCTTCAGTAAGCTTGGTCTCTTTTTTCTAACCATATATTTATATAGCGAGACTCTGTTTCAACCACCTTCAACCACCTTAATAACTATTTTCTAGGGATTGGGTAAGGCCTAGTCAACTCTGCTCCTTGGACAATGTGGTGGCCTTTCCTTGGCCACTTCTTCTTAGTTATATTTCTACAAGGAGTTCGACCTGCGAACTTGGATGATGGTATGACAGGGAGGGTGATGGCGCCAACAATGTGGAGACGAGACAAGGGGTGCTGAGGTGGAATCACCAGGTAGAGAAGAATGGGGGATATGACACCAAACAAGGAGTGCCATGAGAATATGGATAAGACACAGTGGAAGTGGCATGGAGTGCTGGGGCACATATGTCAGGAAATAAGTGGGACAAAGGGAATGAGGACATGACACCTACGAGAGTGGAGGATAGGTGTGTGGTGGTGAAAGGTAGGAAGGAAGTGAGAGATGTGACAGGGGAATAGGAAAGGAAGAGTGGGGGAAACTTGTCACCAGGAGGCAAATGCAGTAAGTGGAGGAGTAAGAAGTAAGGGGATTTAGGGGGGGACCCACATGAAACTTCCCATTTTAGACCCCCCATTAAAGGCGCATCGACAAGGGTTCAAATGAGACTCTCAACATCCGGCTTAACCATCAGTTGAAACTTGCATTCCTCATTAAACCTCCCTCCAGCTAAAGTAATGATGGGGGGGGTGGCTCTGGAAATTGACCTTGTCCATAGATATAAGCATGCTAGTTCTAGCCGTCCAAATCTTCACACTGGAAAAATATCATATCAGACCCCCACTTGTTAAATGTAGAACGATATGGGTCCGAATTGAATCTGGTCACAGATTTGAGCGTGACATCCGGGTCATATAGATGTGCACCGGATAGCACAAGGTGCTCATGCACTCCTAAAATTAGGATAAGTGGTTTTTCACCGCTTCTTGCCATTATTTTCACCAAAAGACCCCCTTACATGATTATGTGATAACATTTGGCTCCATGGGGATAGAGTCCTCCCTACTAGGCTCTAAGAACATTTATACAACATCAGTGCCTTCTCATGGGCTATGGAGGCCTTATTGAAACCAAAATAAATGTAGCAATATTTACAACAACTGAAGAGCTACTTAAGGCTCAAATGAAACATTTCTTCAAAAAATGCCCATCTACAAGGCCATTGAAAACTTCTTTGCCCTTAAAATCCTGCAACTTGTAGGTGTTGTTCAAGAATACTTCATAGATATTGAAGGGCCCAATCCATAGGGCGTCAAAATTACTATGTTTTCCTCTGCCCTTCCTAGGGCTATCATCCTAATTTAAGCACAGGGATTCCCAAATAATCCTTCTTTTCCTCACCTTCCTCGCTGCCATGGCTTGATCTTTTGCTAATGACTTAGCTCCTCATTCACTCACTCACTCTTTGGTACACTTCTACCAATTGATGAATTCTTCTAACTATATTGTCCTGCCCCTTGATAATCCTCAAAGAATTTGGATATTGTGTAGAGCCAATCGAAAGTGGGAAATACAACTGGGTCTCCATAAACAAGCTGTAAGGGGAGGTGTCTATGACCTTTTGGCTGTCACTCAATCAACCCATAGAGAATTCTGTTTTGAACTTCCAAGTCTTTTTTTGTCCTCCAATATCCTTTTAATGATCTTGATAAGACTTTTATTGGAAGATTCTGCTAAACCATTGCCCTGGGGATAGTTGGGGGGTGGAGTGAACTAGTGATATCTGGAACTACTCGCAGAACTTATTTAGAGGCTCAGACTTGAAAGACATGACATTATAGGTGACAATTCTGTTGGGACATCCAAACCTCGCTATGATATACTCTAGGAAGCTGATAATAACTTCCATAAGCACTCCTGGTGGGGATATCTTTGATCCACTTGATGAAGTAATCCACTGCAATCAAGATCCATTGATGCTAACCACTGGAAGGAGGATGAATCTCTCCAATGAATTTCAACTCCCATTGTTGGAAGGGTGTTGAAGCTACTATAGGCTTTAGTGGCGTAGGATTTGAGTCATTTTCCTAAGAACGCTTTACATTTGATGTAGGCTTTGAATCTTCTATAGACATCAAGAATAAGGTGGGCTGTGCACGCAGTCATGAGAATTTTGTAGAAGGTTGTTTTCCAAAAGTGATGCCCTCAACAAAGGCTACTATGAAAATTAAACATAACCCTTTGGGCCTCCCATGGGTTTAAACATCTCAACACTCCCAGAGGGTCCTCCTGGCAAGACCTCGGTCAATAAGGCAATATCTCAATTCTACTTTGATATTTAAATCTCTTTCCTTATTCCTCTACAAGCCATCAGGGGGCCACAACTCTAGTAGAAAATATATGACATCCTTTTACCAAGGACATCGCGCCAATGGGGGTTCTTCTTGAGGGTCTGCATCAGACAATTGATCCTGTTGACTTTCTGAGCATTCATAGATGAAACTCATCCCCAAATATTTGTAATTTTCTTCAACCAACAACTTTCCCAATACTTGACCTTTGATCAATTTTGTTGGTTTTATTTCCAGGTCGAATTCAAGGATCTTGGTGATCCATCTACTCCTCCTTCCATCTATGTCTAAATGAGGATCTCCTTCATAATAGATGAAGGGACATATGCAATGATTTTGAATGTAGAACATAGACCCTAAAAATCCTTTGAGATCTTCACCAAGGCATAAGCCTACTTCCATAATGTTATACGGTATTTTCTACATTCAATGTCTGAATACAGTAGTGCTGGGTTGCTCCAAAACCCTCAACATTTTTCCAATAAAACAACCGCAATAACAAAATGAAGCAAAAGAGAAAAATAAGAAAATCCTTTCGAGTAATCGTTTAATAAGAACAGGAGCTTCCACTGAAGTATTTATTTATTTGATCAAAGGAATTTTGAGACTCAACATTCTATTTAACTTCATTTTCCTCAACATGGCTATTATAAGCTTCTACCATCTCATCAAAGTTGGAAATAAACCTCCCTAAAATTAATTTTTCCCGTGAAAGCCCTGGACTTTATGGATCTCTCGAGTGACAGGGTTTGATTGTTTCAATCTACTGATCAATAATGACCCTTCACCGATAATTATGTGTCCCGTCAATCGCCTATTCAAAGATGGTGGTCAACTCATGTATCATGAAGCATTTATCTATGTTGAAGACATTATGGTTCTACCGGGTATCCGGATACCCCAACATCAAATTTTAGTACGGAATTTCCGCGACCCCATGCCTCCTATAATGTAATAATGTCTCAAGATGGATCATAGTTAGTTCAAAAATTCCTTTGGATGTGTCATCGGGAGTTCCTTTCATCGGTTTTTATCCTCGTGTTGTCGCACTGTGACAAGCCCCTTGTCAATTTCCCTTGAGTTTTTCCTCCACGTGCTTCCTCCAAAGTGGTGGAAGAAGCCCGGTGGTCTCATTCAATTTCTGTGATCCTTTAGGAATATCAGAAATGACCATGCCGCATGTCAAGTTTTGCGTAATTTCGTCGAGTCTAGAATAGGTTTTTTAATTAATTAAATTTTAAAAAAATTTTAATTAATTAATTATTTTTGAGCTAAATATTGTAAAACTTCGTCTTTTGGGAGAAAGATAGGGTATTTGTGCTCAAAATGAATGGAATAGCACTCCCTACACCCATGGACCAAGTTTCACTTGGGATTAAGTTTACTGGTGTCTTAGTCCACTGTAGTCGGCTTTTAGGGAAAACAACAATTTTAATTGTTAAAGCATATTATTAAAATATCACAAAATATTGTACTTTGAGTTAGTGAGTGGATGTTAAGGTGGCAAATGAGCAAGTTAGACCCTCCTAACCTACCCAAACCCATCCCAATTTTTCCTAACTTAATTCAACCTATTAATTACACCTTTTTGACTATCCTTTTTCTTTTTCCCTAAGGGGAAAAACGACCCAACAACCAACAAATCCCCCAAATCTCTCCTCGAGATTTGAAAAGGCACTCCACACATGTGGAGCTCTCTAGACTAATCCCCTAAACCTAAACTAACCCTTTACCTAGCATACCCCCCCTTTCTAACTCACTCTAACTACCTAGAAGAGCTCACGCCCCCTTCTATGGTGCGCCCCATGGGTTAGGGAGTCACTCCCTATACCTAAAACCTAACCCACGCCCTATTTTTAGCATGTGGGTTCTCTTTCCTATGGCAAGTGAGCCCTTTTCGGACTCTTGCATCATCCCAACACCACCTATCCCACCTTTTTATCTCTCCCAAGCTTCTTGTGGTGCACCCCCTCTTCATGTGAGTTGTAACCAACTCACAACCCACCTAATTTGCTATTTTTGGTAAGTGGGGCTCTCTCTCTCTGATCAGTGCCTTTGGGTATATAGTTTTCCAAACATCCTATCTAACACCTACACCTCACCATTTCACTTTTCTCTCCAAACTCCTAGCTTTGCTCTTCGATTTTCCAACTTTAACCTCTTTGATACTTGGAATTGATCCAAGTGCCTTCTCTTTGCCTCCTAGGGTATAAATACAACCCTTCCCCTCACTCTTGCTTCACCAATCTCTTGCTAACAAATTATGCTGAAATTTTTCCTCTATCATCTCTTTCCATATTGCCATCCATCTCACTCCTCTCATATTTTGGTAATGAGAAAATCTTTGAGGATCATTGGTGCATTTTTGAGTATTCTTTCTACTCCATACACATGAGGTGACGTTGTTTACTTTTTTTCTATGTACTCATTGACAGGATCTTGAGTTCCTTAGTTTGTTTGGGTAAGGTAACTTTGAGTATTCTTGTTATCTTAAGGATTATTTTGGGTGTATCTAGGATTTGCAAGTAGGCTCTCGCCCTTTAGCTTGATCTAAGATATCTATCTATTCTATGTTTCATATGTTTCACTAAGATTTTGGAGGTCACTTCAAGCTGCTTTCACTTGGGATTAGATTCGAAGAGGAGTCCTCCTTGAGACTCTCCCACACTCCAAATCTCTCCTTTACTACATAATTTTCTGCAATCATTTCCACTTATTTTTCAGCATATATCTTAAGTCTTAGAAAGGTCAAGTATCTCTTATCTATCATGAAGAGTCGGAAATTTTTCAGGTATAATAATGTACTCTCCAGAACTTTTCTTGTGCCCTATAAAGATTTCCAAATTTTGCTTGTCAGATTTTGTAGGGAATGGGCTACATTTGAAGGATCAAGCTGCATACAACACCTAGGAGGCCTCCAAACTCAGCATTCTTCGGTTTGGGTGACATTTCTCCTCTCTTCATTTCCTAGAAATTTCCTCAAGTTTTTTAGGTAGTTTTGAGCTCATAAAAGTAATCTAACTTAATTAGTCATTCTTTGGTTCATATAACACCTAGATTAGCTTGTACTCATTCTTTTTATATAAATCAATCTAATAATGCTTGTTAGCATTATCAAGATAGTTCTCGTCAGGGTAGGCCAAAAGCCTGCCTAGTCTCTCCATGTATGTGGAGGACATAAGACCCCAAAAGCCCCCCTTTCCCTCGTGCAAGTTTGTCTTGGTGCTAGCTTTACTTGCCACACCTTGGGGAGTCATCCCACACGCTCTTTGATGAAAGGAAATAAACTCAGTACGATTGTCCTGTTTAACTATTGATATATGTTAGATAGTCTATCACTTGCAAGCTTAGTTTCTTTCTCATAATCTCTCATATGCTCTTGCTTTCTATACTTAATGGTTAGATAGTTTCCTTGTGCTCATATGTTCTAGATCTATTGTTTTTTGAAGTTGTTTAACCTATTTTAGATTGCATATGATGATGAATCTTTAGAGATATTCTACTTGCTAAGTTCATTATTATTTACAAGCTATTTCACTTAGTAACTTAGCACAATCTAGATGTGGTTTTGATTGAATTTGTAATACACCTTAAGACACCACTTAATCCCACGGCTGGCCTCACCTTTGCTCACGGCCTAGCCACCTTTTGGAGCCTCCTTTGTCTCACGGCCTAGTGTCATTTTGGGCACCCTATAGCTCACGGCCTAGCTCTTTATTGAGCCTCCTTTGAGCTCATGGCCTGCCTCCAAATTGCCCACGGCCTTGTGTGCATTTTGCTCACGGCCTCACCTTGTTTGGGAGATTTTTAGCCCACAACCTTACTTGCTAGCCCTCACGGCCAAGCCTTTGGTTGCTCACGGCCTAGCTAGCTGGTTGGTGTTGCTTGCTACCTCACCTCACACCTACACTCACAGCCCAACACTCCTATTTCTCACGGCCTAGTGTAGCGTTCTAAGCACACAACACATATAAATTTGGTTCTGATATATCACATGCTTATGTTTGCACTTTCACAAGTTAAAGTTTAATTGCTCATGATCTAATACACTTGTGGTAACATGATAATGTTGTAGATGTGATAGTTTAAACACTCATACTAAAGGCTTAACTCTCTTAACTCTTTAAGCTCTCACACTCTTAACATATTGCAAACACATTATATCATCCCATACATTCATGGTTTAAACATCTAATGCTTTAAAGTTTAATCTTTTGCTCATATTGCTAGCACTTCACATATCTTGGTAAATGGTTTAATCTTTCAATATTTTACAAAGTACTTTCATGTGATGTTGGTTTAGATGGTTTAAATACACATATGATATAATACTCTTATTTTAGATGTGAATGGCTTAGTAATATTGTTCACAGCTTTATCTATCTCTTGAATGCTCTCACATCTTGACATTTTGCAAGTATCTCACACATCATCTTTAACATGCTCATGGTTTTAAACTTTTAAGTGCTTAAAGTTTCATATGTCATTTCCTTTTCAAGTATCATTACATGCTTTATGGTTATATGGTTAAATATCTGGCAAGTGCCTTTCATATGATGCTATTGTTGAGGGTTTAAACATTGTGATATCTATTGCTATATCTTATGTGTTGATGGTGGTATAAATCTTTCATTTCAAGCACTCGTTTTACTCACTTTTGCTCACGGCCATCCGCTAAATCATTAAAACAAAAGTGTCTAAAACTCTTTAAAATCAACCCAACACACCTTAAAGACCCACCCGAGGGTCCCTAAAACACTTAGGAACATTTTAGGGGTCTTTGACAACTATTTTTGCCATCTAAAACGGGTAAGAGGGACAGTCTTTGGGGGAAGTGGCGGGGGACCGTCCCGTGATTTCGTTTGGGAGATCCCCTCTCTGACTACTTCTTATTGTGGTGAAGTGACGAGCTGACCTTGGAAGCTATGCTGGGGACTCGTAGCCCCAGTATCTTGAGCACCGGGCTGTTATTTGGTGGAATTAGAAGTTAAGACACATATCTAGTTAGGTGGTGGAAATCTAAAATACTTAAGAAAGTACATTAGTTGCATAGGTCACATTGTGTATGTTTGGGAAGTAGATGTATTGATAGGCCAACACATTTGTGATAATCTCATTCCTTCACCTATCTATTGTAACTAATTGTCTTTATCTTTCATGTGATTATTTGGTTATCATTGATATATCTTATTGATTGAATTATTGTTGTGGTGTGGATAAAGTAAGTGATTGGGTATCCCACTTGGGGAGGCATCACTTGCTTTGATCCTTAAGTGCTTGAGTGGTTAGTTGCCAGTGAAGGCAGTCCAAGTGGAGTAAGTGCCACCTGGGGCATGCTTGGCCCTAGGGTGTGATTTGTTTGTATCTTTTGTATATCTTGTACATTTGTGTATCTTGTATCCAGTTGATGTATATTGATAACTTGTAAGCTTTCTAACACTTAATTATTCTTTTGTATAATTCTAATATTGGTTTGGGGTAGTTTAGTTTGATTTACTTGTAACACCTCTTGTAATTGAACCACCCCAAAACATAGTTGACCCCTTGCCCAACCTTAGGCACTAGTCTTTAGTTGACTTAGGGAAAGGGCTGCTTCACATTTAGACTTAGACTTGCGCTTGCATTGCTGCTTGTCATCCTAGGCTAGTTTTCCCCCTTAGCCTCTAATCAATTGAAATTAACTCCTAGAACACCTAACTTAAAACTAATTTAGCAACTTGGGGACTACTCCCCTTGGCTTCCCTAGG
>SNQJ01S0203114.1:12353-29053 GCA_010110895.2 Picea sitchensis | reverse complement strand
AATGACCTGTACAGAGCTGTTAAAACCATAATCATTTAAAACAAACGTATCGACCAACAAACAGGTGAATCATCACCTCTACGTGCCACTCATCTGAGTCAGAACTAACACTTCATGTGATAATTATGCGCCAAGTGTTAAGTTAAATCAAACGCAGTACCCAGCATTAACTATCGATCTATCGTGCCAATTCCATCGTTCAACCACAAGGTTTAATGCTAACACATAGCTTGGGATCATGAATCATTCAACATATTATCAACTTTGCAAATAATATACCAAGCATTAATTCGTGAAACTCAAATATGATTAACCCATGCGCCTTCAAACCATTGTTATTACACCTTATAAACTTGCCAATGTATTCGGTGCACATTGTAATGTTTGCATTCCAATCTTATAAATACATTATGATCCAAAGCTTATAATAACTGAGTGAAAATCCATAATAAGGATAAAAGCAATAAGACCAAATCCATTACAATTTTCATAAGATCAGAACAAAACCAATAAATTTTATGCCCAAAGGTTTAGGAATCAAACAAATCCAAATGCGCAATCAGGGTAAGATAATGCTCAGGGACATAAGTTCGAGAAAACCTTTAGCAATCATGTGGTAAACCAGTGGTCAAGTGTCTTTCAGCAAATCAACCAAAAAAAGACGACAATCTAAGCAACGAAAGAGGTGTTTTCACACTTGCAGTTGTGAAAACTGAATCGAAATAAAATTGTAATTGTCGCAAAATGAGACGAATGTCTAGAAGCACAATGCGACAATGATTTGTCGTAATACCACAAGGGGTGTAGGCAGCTTTTTGAGAGTAATCAAAAAAATTTGGGTTGGTTGCCAACAACACCTTAACTATGTTTGAAAGGTCATAAGGTGTAGTGGTTCAAGAAATCTAGCAGAGGAAATAAACCACAATAATCGTGGTTTTGGGTCCATAAAGTTAATATTTGGGTCGTTGGATCTGTTCGGGGGAAGGAAGATCCTTCACAGTTGTCGGACCTGGGGAAGTAACGTGGTTTTTAACCCCTCAAGTCCTTCAGACTTCGTTGCTTCAAAATTTTTAAATATTTTGACAAAAAGGAGGCAAAATCCCTGAAGCTCCGAAGTCCCAGAGTGAATCTCCATCGTAAATCATTTCGAAGAAGGTGGACCATTGGATCCCCCATTTGGTTCGAAAGTTCGACGTTCGGGGAAATGAGGTTGTGGTTGTACAGAGTGGATCTTTCCCTGAAGTCCCGAAGTCTGAAACCAATCTGGACCGTCCATTATCGAAGACGTGTGTCCACATATTTTCAAGTGTTCAAAATTTTGACGTTTGGAGTTTAGGGGTTGTATGGTGATCAACACCAAAAACTTCTGAAGCCCAAATCCCTGAAGCACCAGAGTCCCAAAACTCTGGAAAAGAACAGTTCAGAGAGTTAGCCACTTTGAGGCTCGGAAGAAATGTGGAGTTGTGTTGATGAAATATCTGAAGTCCTGAAGTTTTGGAGAATTGGAGTGCTGCGACATGATGATGTCACCTGGAGTAATGTGGGCCTGATCAAGAGTTCAGAAGCTCAACCATCATGAGTTTTAAAGTGTGCAGATGAGAATTTTTCTAAAGTCCTGGAGCTCTGAAGTCCCGAAGCTCCAGGGAACAACTGTTTGAAAGTTTGGCATTCGGGAATTATCAAGTATATGGATGTGAAAACTTTCGAAGCCCGAAGTGTCGAAGTCCGGGAAAGTTAGAGTGACGTGGAATGATGACATCACCGAGAGTGACGTGGACTTGTTTGGAAATTCTATGTTTGGGAGTTTTGAAGGATGTTGGAGAGGAAACTTCCAAAGTTCTGGAGCGTCGAATTCACGAAGCACCGAAGTGACGTGGCCTGTTGACGTACCTAGGTTGATGTGGACACACTTAATGCTTGCCATGTGTCATCATGTTTTGTGTTTTTTAAAGAACTTTTGTGCTAATTGGAACTCGACACATGTCACCCGTTATATTGGGCCATGTGTCATATCCATACTTCTACCACGTATCTCCTCCTGGGGCGTGTTTTATGTTGAGACTTCGAAAGTTTGGATTATGTGGTTGCAGGAACCTCTGAAGCGTGAAGCCCTGAAGATCTTCTCTGGCTGTTCGCCAGTTTGAATTTCGGAGGAAACGTAATATGATGAAGGTAAAACCTATGAAGCCCAAAGCAACGAAGTTCCAAAGTAATGAAACGCCAAAATGCCAGCCGAGAATTTGGAAATTTGGACTTTGGGGGAATGTAAGTATATAGATGCAAGAACCGTCGAAGTGTGAAGCTTCAGAGAGATTCTCTGGGAATTCTCCAATTCGAAATTCACAGGGAACAATGTGTGGAGTTGGCAGAAATTCCAAAGCCCGAAGTTCCAAAGTTTTGAAGCTCTGAAGTAGCGAAACCCTGAATCTCCGAAGGTGTACTATGAAAGGATTCGCTAGTTCAACATTCGGGAGAAATAAGGCATGAGGTAGTAAGAACCTTCAAAGCCAGAAGTTCCGGAGCTTGAATTCCTGAAACTCTAGATGAGTTCATATCAGATAAGCACTCGGACATATCCCTTGGTCGTATAAGACTTTGGTCGGGATAAAAGAGGGCTAGTGCCGAATGGTTGTTTTCAAAGACAAATTGTTCAAATATTCATAACTTCCTACTCAAAAATCAGAATTGAGCAAGGGAGAAGTCATTGGAAAGATCTTGGACAATAGAACATAACTGTTCACCCAAAAATTGAGATGAATAGTCAATTTATCAAAAAAGAAGAAGAAAGAAGTCTGATATATTATTGAACCAGAATGGCTCATATTTTCATAAAATTGTTGAGTCAGTTATCCTGACAAATTTCTGTTGGTTGAACAATTTGCAGAGTTAAAAACAACTAGATCAAATCAAGATCATCTCACAGGGTATAGGAATGGAGGAGACACAGGGATATTATAGCTAGGAATATGAGATCATATGGATGGATGTCCATATGGGTATTGAAGGAACAAAATCGAATGGACATGGAGAAGGAAAGGATGAAAACATGAATGCGGTAGAGACCATTAAAAATTTTCAGAAATATATTGAAAGTAATAAAGTTGATAATGAAATGCTTATGAAAGCCAAGGAGTAGCAAGAGGACTTCAACATGAAGTTAATGCAGAGCTTGGACATAATTGAAAAGAAATTGGATAAGAAGAATGGCTCAAGAAAATCAAGAATTCATAGGTCTCCTGAGGAGAAAGGAAGATCAAGGAGTGTTAGTAGACATCACCATTACTCCCCAAGGAATTCCAATAGGAGAGCACACAGTAGCTCAAGTTCATCCCCTATCAAGAAGAATCAAAAGATATTTGGGGTGGATGAACTTCGTGGAGAAATGAACAAAATCAAACCTCCTACATTTGATGCTGAGCACAAGAAGGATGAAGATGCTGAGACATGGATGCTATGAATGAGAAAATATTTTCAATTGCATAATTATTCTTCTCATGAAGAAGGAATAATTTCTATCTATCAGCTCAAGGGAAAGACATCCATGTGTTGGGATCAACTTGTGCAGGTGCAACACATCAAAGAGAAAAATGTTACTTGGAAGGAATTCAAGAAGTATTTTGAAAAGAAATACTTGACTAAGAGATATTATGACAGGAAAGTGAAGTAGTTCTTTGAACTCAAGCTTGGAAATATGACCATTGATGAGTATGAAAGAAGGTTTTTGGAACTGTTGAAGTATGTCTCCTTCATCAAGGATGAGACAATTAAGATTCAAAGGTATTTGAGTTGGATGCCATATTTCATCAGTGATAAGATTCAATATGATGATCCCAAAACTTTGGAGGAGACCGTAAGGAGAGATAAATTCCTATATTATTAGCATAAAGCAAATCCAACTTTCCAAAAATCTTGGGAAGACAAGAAGAAGTTAAAGATCGATCAGAGGAAGAAAGGGAATGAGACACCATTATTTAAAAATAGTCCTCGGGGACAACCAACTTCTAGAGATCCTAGAATGATTTAGACAGGTGGGAAAAGGCTAAGGAAACCACCTATTCAATGTTTGGGTTGCAAAGGAGATCATATGTATAGAGATTGTCCTCACATAAGTGAAAAAGTGAGAGTGTTACACAATGTACATCAAGCTGAAATAGTGGAGGACATGGGTATAAATGTACCCATGATCTATGCAGCCTTGGAAAACAAGCAAGATGAGTTTAAATCACACATGATTGAAGTGGAAGGCATGATCAACAACCAAACCATTGCAATTTTAATTGTTTCAAGAGCTAGTCATAGTTACATAGATCCTAAGGTGGTGGAAAAATTATATTTTCCAGGAAGAAATCATGGGAAATCTTGGTTGGTGCAGTTGGCTACCAGACCCAAGAGAAATGTTAATGAGTTGGTTAAGTCATGTCCAGTGGGCATGAGTGGGCTGAGCACCAAGGTAGATTTGAACATATTGCCTTTAGGCTCCTATGAATTTCTAATTGGTATGGATTGATTGGACCAACATCGTGCTGTCTTAGGCTGTCATAATAAGGCATTTAATTTCTTGGATGAGGAAGGGAACCGAAGGACATACCAAGGAATTCCTAGGGAAATAGATGTCAGAGAAATTTCAACATTGCAGTTGAAGAAATGTTAGAGAAGATGTTTTCAATTATTTGTAGCTCATATAGAAGAAACACCTAAGTATAAGGTTTCAAATATTGAAGATTCCGCACTCCTAAAGGATTTTGAGGATGCATTTAAAGAGATTCTAGGATTACCCCCTAAAAGAGATATTTATTTCTCTATAAATATGATGCCTAGAGCAACTCCAGTATCCAAGACTCCTTACAGGATGAGTACACCAGAACTGAAGGAGTTGAAAATGCAGCTTGAAGAGCTTCTGAAGAAGGGGTATATAGGCCCAAGTTTTTCCCCTTGGGGTTCCCCAATTTTATTTGTGAAGAATAAGGATGGAAGATTGAGACTGTCTATTGACTTCATACAGCTGAAAAATGTAATAGTAAAGAATAAGTATCCTTTTCCAAGGATCGATGACCTCTTTGATCAGTTGAAGAATGAAAAAATATTCTCCAAGATTGATCTCAGGTCTGGTTATCATCAAGTAAGAACTAAAGATGAATACATCAACAAGACTGCTTTCAGAACAAGGTGTGGCCATTATGAGTTCACAATGGTGCCATTTGGATTATCAAATGCACCGAATGCCACTTTTCTCTATGGTCGAGTCTCCGGGTGAAAGATAAAGTAAGCCTTATTCACGTATTCAATATTTGTTCACCATCAAAGACCAAAATTTAACTTTGTCGTTCTCCCAGGGAAAAATGATTTCATTTCTTTGTCCCCGAAAATAGTGGAAAAAAGATGTTGTTACTGATATTGATTCTAAGGATTAATGAATAATGTCAGGCATCAAAGGTTTTAAAATAAGTTCTTTTGTGAGTGATTTTTCTACCTTCAGTTTTATGAGAATAAATATTTAAATGAAATTAATGATAATACAATACAGAGGTTGTATATTGTTATCTGAGTCACAATTGTAATGTCAAATGATGTAGAAAGATTTAAAAAATTGTTAAACAAAGTCAGGTATCAATTACAGACAAGTCTCACCTTGTTTGCAGTAGAAGAAAAAGTAGAAGATGCACCCTTGAACAGGATATGAAAATGTAGATATTCACACAGATCACATGTCTTTTTTTACTCACAGTAATAACAACAGAAAATTTATTACTGAATGAACCACTGATATATTATGATCATAGTAGATGTAGTACTAAATTGCAATCAATCACTCTTCAAGAATTAGAGAAAGAAATTTAGAGAAATGGAAACTTGGAGGGAACACATAACTCAAATTGAATGAAACTTAGAATCTTTGTCTGCACTTGTATAAATACTCAAAAGAGTTTCTCTTTTACATTTAGCAAGAAGCATCCTTGAATAGATCTGAAATCTATCTATTTATATAAAATTTGTCACAACTGAAAACCATTGGAATTCCCACAATGTATGACTAAAAATAGAATACTTACAAATAAAATAACAGTATGCAAATATTGTTGAGTTTTGTTGGCGCTTCCTCTATCTCTTTGTCTTCTTGCAGATGCACTCACTTTCCTTTGATATTTGAGTTGGGTAAACATGTCCATTAAGGCCACCACAATCATTCGACTTACTGTCTTTTCCATTTGATCTCGTTGCCATCTGTTCCTTTGGATGCGTTTACTGGGATAAGGAATTGCAGTTGAAGACATGGGGGGGGTAATTAGATGAATAACTCGACGTTGGCTCGTTATGGGATGGCCATCGGTTATAGGGGAGATTAATTGTTCATGAAAAGAATGATGGGGGGACAAGTGTCCAATAAGGAGGTGGGATGAGTGGATGCAAGAATGTGGTTGGTAGGGATAGACAGGGTAAGTGACTGTTAGAGGGTGAAAGGTAGAGTGGGTGGAGAAAGTGAACATTGTACATGCTCTTTCATTTGCTCCTGGCTACACTCTCTTTTCCCTATTCAATGCATTGGGTGCACTTGTCCATCAATGCTACCACGAATCTTGAAGGCTCAATCCTCTCATTTAATTCAAAGGAAACATCTTCTTATGTATATGGGGTAGATTCTCTTGGATATTGTTCACTTCTTGGACTATGACATGATATTGTGAACTTGGATTAACCAACCATTCATTGATTTTAAGTACATCAATATGGCTCATCTCTTGGATGGCGGCCTGAGTGTTTTCCTTCTTCTTTCTAGAGATTTTCTAGTTCATTTCTATTTCGATCTGCCCCAAGGCCTATGAGATACTATTCCCTTCGAACTCAATTATATTTTTATTTATTTATGACAATGCCTCTAGAAAAGCCTCTTTTACATCTATGAAAAGTTTCTTTCCTTCTTCTAGTTTTGTTTCCTAGGATTTTAGGGCCATTTTGCCTCTTACTTGTTCAGAATGAGAGAGAAGGGGAATACAAGGGGTATTAGCTCTCTTCTTCCATATGATAACTTCTTGAAACTTAGACCAGGATGAGCATGCCTATTTTTCCTTGACATAAATATCTTTTAGAGAAAGGTCTACTACCTGATAACATTTATGGATATCATATACTTTTTGATAGAGTTCTTGCTCAGAAAATTCCAACCTTTCATTGACTTCTGATGCTTGTGTTTTGAAGGTCGAAATGTCCATCGTTGTGTTCTCTACTAGGGTCAATATAACCTACAGCAACTCAATCAATTTGTCATGCTCAGTGATCAGTCCTTTGCTTGTCTTTGAACTCTGGTAGAGAAGCTCAAGGTTATCTTGTAACTTCTTAATTTGATGTTGATGACTAGCCCTGATTTGTTCAATGTCCTGGTTCATCCTACTTCTAACAGTATGTTCTGTACTATATATCTCATTTTGCAATTGTTCTACCAAGAGGCATTTATGTCACAGTTGTTCGGTTAAATTTTCCACTGACCATTGATTGATAGTGGAAAAATCCCCTAATGAACCTACAACTTCTTTCGCAATCTTTGGACCATCGTGGTCTTTCCCATCATACACCAATATTTACCTTTTAGTGATAACTCCATCCTTTTGGTGAGATTCTCTCTTTACGATAGCTTTTCGTTTCTTGATAAAAACAAAATCTAAGGGAGGCATCTATTTGGGAAAGATAGGAGTAAGATCACCTACAAAAGTGAGTTTGGAACTAGGATTTCTGAAGATGGTTTGTAAATTTGTTAATGATGTAATAAGAGACATAATTTATGTGGAAGGTTCATGTCCTATTGTATTCGGGGTGCCAATAGGACTAGCTTGTGTTGAATGAGGGACAACTTGTCCTAGATTCATGAAATCTTTGAATCGAGCTAACACCTGTGGATCATTCAGTCCTAACAACGACACTCTTATTTCGTGAACTAACACTTCTGGGATTTTTGGCACTTCCTCAACTTTGTGCTTAGCGGACCAACTTGGCTCAGATCCTGTAGGCCTAGATTCTTGTGAAGGAGGCGTGAGTATTGACTCTCCTTGCAATATATTTGGTAAACTGTTTCATCTGTGTTTCTGAAAGCTGAGGAAACCAGCTTGTTTGTCTGGGGGCAGAGTCTGGAATCTACTTAAGACTTCCTCATAAGATATAACTCCCTTGAACATTTCATCATAAGGATAATTCTCATGGATGTATCTCTTCATGTTAAAATGAGCCAGATGATTTTCCACTATCTTATGTCGATCATGCTTCTTGAACTCGACGCCAAATAATTTGACATCTTCCAGGGCTGCGACCTTGGCTTTAGAATGAATGAAATCTAATAGTGTGAACATGCCAACTTGAATGGGGAAATTTGGCCAAAACGTTTTTTGAGTTGCTTTCAACTCCTTGCTAATACCTCCTGCTACCATCTGGTATGCCACTTATCTGCACACCAGCCTGTCAGGTAAAAAATGAGGGAGGGCATGAGGAGCATGGATGATTTTAGGGGCTAAATTTCGTTCATGGGCTAATTTTCCATGGTTTTTCCAAAAACAAGATTCTTTATTTTAAAAATTATTCGTCCAAATTCTATAGGATAAAATGATTTTAACTTAAAAATCGCCAAAATTTTATAAAAAATATATTAAATCCTTAGAAATTTGAATATTTTTACAAAAATATCGCCAAACATTTATAGTTGGAATATGAAGGATTAGTAAGATTCACCAAGGTTTCTACATTTTAAAATAAATTTCCATCCTTAAAATCATCCCTGATGAGGAGGAACGAAACAACCAAATACTCTGATATAAGATAAATTCTCCGCAATGAACCAATCTGTAAATTTTCCCAAGTTTTCGATAATCCTTTCTAAAATCTGGGGTGGCGGGTGACCGTAAATAACTATATGAATAGACACTACAACGTTGTGATAGATTTCGTAAAATAAATCTTTGGTGTTCTCCCCCCATAATTTGGAGTGATAGAAATGAATTGGCTCATAATTGGTCATGTTCCAACTCCAGTTCATCAGGGGAAAAAGGATGAAACAAATGGAATCCATAACATATGCCGACATGTAAAAAGAGGCAAGATTCCCTTTTGATTTTTCTGATTTATACTCAGCGATTTCCTTGGCCAAATTATTAGATAGCATTTTGGCCCAATTGAAGGAATAACCCTTGGCTACCTCATTCATGATGGCTACCCACTCAACTAAGTAATGTGTAGGTTTCTTCTTCCCAAACAGGTGATAGAGCATCATGGCTACATACAACATATGAGCATCTAAAGACGTCGTGGTGTACATACCATGAGCATCGACTCTGGATTTTTTCGGATGTCCTCGCCAAGACTTGACTATATCATGACCATTTATACCATACTGGGTGCATTCCTTTCTCTCAAACTCAAGAAGAAATGCGGCATTGTAAGTTTATTTAGGGGTAGGGGAAATTTTGTACATTACTTGAAGGTTCTCTAGTCGGAAAGAGCCAATGACGACCTACTGGTGGTTGATGATGCTCTTGGTTTGGATGTTGACATTCTCCAAAGCCCAATCTATCATATTGTTGTAGGGTGTGATTTTTGGCCGTGCAATGATCTTATGCAGTTTCGATTGCTCTCTGTGTCTGAGATTAGCTGTAAAGGACTCGTCATCTTCTTCAGCAGAGTCGTCTGGACAGTTAATTCTCTCATTCTATAAGACATCAAAAACATGCCTCCAAGTTTTAATGGCATCCGCAACTCGCGGAGTCCTGTCTAATAGAACATATGCATTTGGATTTGAATCATCACCCAATGCGTCAATATTCTTTGCAGCTTTTCGTGGTGCCATAATCCTCAGGAAAATAAAATTAGCCTACCTATGACCAGAGAAGTCTGTAAGATCTACACTGAATAGAAAACTTCTAATTTCAAATGGTAAAAACGATTTTGAAATTCGAAGTTCTTTATTCAAAAAATTCTATCGATCTTTGTATATCTCTACTGACGAAGAATTTATTAAAATTAATGGAATTCATTACCTGGTGATTCAAAATATTTATTTGAAATCATTAAACTTAATCAATCATAAATGTCATTAATACTTTGATAGTTCGTGTTCAGAAGTTCTGGATGTGACAGGGTGGAAATCTCTCAAAGTCTGAATTCACAGAGGAATTAATCTTTTAGTAATCTCTTTTATGTCTTAATTAATCATGTTTAAAACTTTGTATTATCTTTAAGTATTTCGGAAGTTTGGAATTCAGAAGTTTTGAATATAGCGCAGGAGAAATTTTTTGAAATCTGAAACTGAGAATTGATTAATTAACACTTAATCATGACTAATTAAAGTCGATAACCGTTTTATTAGTTCCTTGAAAACCCATTTTACTTTTTGTAATCACTTAACTTTGACACTTTGATAATCCGAGGATTGTGAAATCAAAAACTCTCGAAGAGCAGTCTCTCAAAGTGATGTGGCAGGGATGATATCATTCTGATGACATGTCAAGAAAAGAGAGGTGCCACATGTCATTTGAAAACGAGTGAATCATCCGACGTAAATATCAAAAATAAGTGCCACGTGTCAACCCAAGAAAATATTTTTTTAAAAGGAAGCATGTCCTATGACTCAGGTCTGTGAGTTCTTTGGGAAAATTCACGAGTGTCTATCTTCAGAACTTCAGAGTTTTGGGGTTTTTGTTGTTTAGTTTTGCTAGAATACCCGAAGCGTGAAGCTGCGAAGCGACCATTAAAGGATTTCTTTTAAAACTCAAGCAACTCCAAAACTTCAAGGATCATTAGGATCATTCGATCAAATTAGAGTTACTCATTGACGATAGATACCATAAGTGCCTTATTGATAAATAACAACCAATGGATTTATTTTAATTTTAAAAGGCCGCTTTCTAGGTTTTTTGCTTTTTTGGGTAAAATTTTATTTCTAAGAGGTAAAATATATAAAGTTGAAAAGCTCAAAATTATTCGTGTTCTAACACCACCATTCAACTAGGGGTAACCATTGAGCCCATTGATTTTTCTTCTTAGATGCAAAACACCTCAAGTATGTTTCTAAACACTTGTTGACAACTTTAGTCTGGCTATCCGTCTGGGGGTGATAGGCAGTGTTGAGATGCAATTGGGTGCCCTGTAGATTGAACAATTCTTGCCAAAACTTGCTGGTGAAAGTGGGGTCTCTATCATAGACAATAGAATTAGGCATGCCATGAAGCTTGAATATATTATCCATGAATATTTGAGCCACTCTGGTAGTTGTGAATTGTTGTTGAAGAGAACACAAATGAGCATATTTGGAGAGATGATCTATGACCACCATGATGACTGACTTATTTCCTGATTTAGGTAATCCTAAAATGAAATCCATACAAATATGTCTCCAAATAGAAGGGGGAATCATAAGAAGTTGGAGTGTGCCCAGATCTTTGACACTTTCTCCCTTGTTGCATTGACAGACCTCACATTCAGCCACAAAGGTACAGACGTCATGTTTCATACCCTCCCAAAAAAAAGAACGTTTGACCCGTTCATAGGTTTTAGTAAACCTTGAATGCTCAGTTGTGGGTGAGGCATGAAGTTCAGAAATCACTGTGGATTGAAGTTGGGATTGTTTTCATAATTACTAATGAACTTTGTAGCGAAGCTATTCATTATTCCAAGAGTACCCCGGAGAAACTGAAGAATTATGTTTCAATTGGTGGAGCAAGCTAGAAATTTTGTGGTCCTGTAGCCATTCCTGACAAACAACTTGGAGCCAATATGGTAAAACGAAGGAGAGGGAGAAAAGGGACCCGTCTTCTTCATATTTCTGGGAAAGAGCATCGACCACTACATTTTCCTTTCCCTTTTTGTAAATGATCTCATAATCATATCCAAATATCTTGGTCACCCATTTTTGTTGTTCCGGGGATGAAATTCTTTGTTCCAAGAAATACTTGAGACTTTGATGATCATTTTTGATTTGGAATTATTGACCCAATAAATAAGGACGTCAGAGATCCACAACATGTAGAATAGCTAACATTTCCTTTTCATAAATGGATTGGCCCAAATGTTGCTCTGAAAGTTGTTTGCTAGTGAAAGCCAAGGGCTTGCCATCTTGCATGAGGACGACATCAATTCATTTCCCATAAGCATCACATTCCAATATGAATGTCTTTTTGAATTCTGGGAGGGATAGGAAAGGGGTCAAGAACATAACATATTTTAAGGCTTGGAAGCTAAAGTCCAAGTGAAAGAATTCTTTTTAAGGAGGGAAGTGAGTGGAGCTGCAATCTTTCCATAATTCTGAACAAACTTCCTATAATAGCCCGTTAAACCCAGACAACCACAAACGATCTTAAAAGTCTTAGGGAGAGGCCAATATTGCATAGATTCAATCTTCTTAGGATCCACTCGGACACCATCCTTACCGACAATATAACCTAGGCATTCCAATTCTGAGGCACCAAAGGCACATTTAGATTGTTTGAGGAAAAGTTGGTGCTTAGAGAGTAGGTGGAGAACTTGATTTACATGGGAGAGATGGGATGGCCAATTTTTACTATAGATGAGAATATCATCAAAGAAAACTAAGACAAAATGATGGATAAAAGGACGGAAGACATGATTCATAAGACTTTGGAAAGTGGAAAGAGCATTACACAATCCAAAGGGCATTTCCAAGAATTCATAATGACCCTCATGAGTGTGAAATGAAATCTTGGGAATGTCTTTTTCTTTCATACGGATCTGGTGGTAGCCATAACGTAGATCCAATTTGGTGAAGTACTGAGCAACACTCAATTCATCCAAGAGGTCATCAATGAAAAGAATGGGGAATTTGTATTTGATTGTTAGTTTTTTGAGGGTGCAAAAATAAGAACACATGCACCAAGTACCTTCTTTCTTGAGTATCATGACCATAGGGGAAGAATAGGGGCTAGTATTGGGATGGATAACACCGAATTTTAGTAATTCATGAACACTTTTCTCAATTTCATTCTTCTAGGAAAAGGGATGACGATAAGGCCGAACATTGGGAGGAATACTTCCCAGGATGAGAGGGATGGAATGATCATTGACTCCACAAGAAGGGGGAAATACTTTGAGGGTGGTAAAAAAAAATTCGTGGAGAGAGAGGATATATTGGAGGTCGGGATGCAAAAAAGGTGTCTCAACAACATGACTGGAGTGGAGTTGGGCTATAATTCCCGAATGACCTTTTTTGAGGAGATTTTCCATGCGATGGGAACTAATGATATCATGGGAGCCTACTGTGATTCCTTGGAACTTATACTGTTGTCCCTCCTATTGGAATTGCATGGTTAAGTCCTTAAAATACATGAGAATGGGGCCTAGAGTGCATAACCATTCGACACAAATAACAATGTCACAACCACCCATGTCTATAGAAAACATATGGGATTTCAGGGGATACTGACCAATTTGGAGTCACACATTTTCATATTGTCCCCCACATTTCATGGAACCACATTGGCAATCATCATTTGAAAAATATTGACGAAAAAAATGTAATAATTGACTTCTTGGGAAATGTGGCGATGAATAGAGTTATGGGTTCCACAAATGTCCATAAGGATGATGAATTTACTATTTTTTATGTAACCAATTAATTTAAGACTCTGGGGAGTAGAGAAGCCAGTTATCACAATTATAAAAAGAACCTTGAGTTAACGTTCAACCATTTCAACCCAGGTTAATATCTAGATCTTGAGGGGAGTTGCAGGAGGGGAAAAATTGGTGGGTTTAGGGAGAGGAGGAAAGGAGGGTTTGTGGGTATGGGAGGATACACTCTTTTGGGATTCCTTGTCTCATTGAGTACATTCCAACCAAGTCTAGGGGCATGCCATGAGAACATGGGCACAAATTTCATCTTTGAGGCCACTGATAAAGCATTCTCTAAATAAAGCATCTGACATGCCCTCCGTTTTGAAAGCCAAGTGATAAAATACAGAAATAGAGTCTTCAACTGTCCCAGACTTCTTTAACTTCGTCAAACAACCTAAATGGTGGGTATCAGAGTCAAATAGGTCATAAAGTTTGGCCACAAACTGTGTCCAACCAAGATACCCATGGCATGCCTTTTTTCTCCATTTCCACCATTTTCATTGCTTCGGATCCATGATGCAAGAGCATCGCCATCAACACCAAAGGAGGCAGAGTGGAGGACAACTCAGTGCCAACATGCACATTTAAAGTTGGTTTTGATCCCAAGGAGGGTGCATCATCTTAAAAATTTTGAAATATTGTAATTAAAGAACTTTTAAATGTTTTGGAGGCTTGATCCATTGTATAAGATCACCAAAGATTGTAATTGCCTTAATTATTTGTAGCATCATATATATTTCCAGCTCAACTCTTATCTAGTTGTAAATTCTCATTCATTGTAATAGGCCTTAGTAGATGAATTTTTTAATTATGATAGGATAGTTTTTAAGTACCTGAATAGATTTGAAGATAAATCTCAAAATAAACCCACAATATCAACAAGAATAATCCAAAACATTCACCAAAACACTAAACACAAGAATGTACAGAAAACCCTTGAGGTAGGGTAACGCCATATATTAATCCTTAAGGAAGGATAACACTCCTAAAGAAATGCTTGATACATTCACAATATTATTCACTATGTTTCAATACATTACTTACACTTCTTTATGTAACTCTCTCTGTCTCCTAGGAAACTTCTAGAGAGTCTTCTCACATTTATTACATCTAACTACAATAGTGGGCCTTTATTAATATAGTGGACCTAGTCCACCTTACATTGAATTACTTCCACTAATAATACATAACCACATTCCCATTGGGTACCTCCCTAGGTACCTCATATTACCTTCCTAGATATACTACATTCCATCCCCCCTTCACATGCTTCATCCTCGNATAGTGGACCTAGTCCACCTTACATTGAATTACTTCCACTAATAATACATAACCACATTCCCATTGGGTACCTCCCTAGGTACCTCATATTACCTTCCTAGATATACTACATTCCATCCCCCTTCACATGCTTCATCCTCGAAACATGAGAATAATCCGTACAATATGACTGGCTAAGAAATGTAGCCAGCTGGTACCAAGTACGACCATCCATCCATGCCAATGGAGGTCAAGATGGATGTCCAACTATTGCCTTGCCACCTTGAGCTTGTGCCACCTCATGTCGATGTTTCCATGGACTTGGTTCTCTAGCCTCATGTCTTCTTGTAGGCCTCCATGCACCTCTATATTGGTTTCCTTTATGGTTCCTTGTTGGTGCATAAATGTGTTGATGCTCATGCCCTTTCCTTGATGACTGTTATTTCTCTATATGATGTGGATGGCGATATACATCAACTATAGGAAATTGTTCTATTTTCTTCAAATTAGATACACATTGTGCCTTTGAGTCACTGACCACCTTAGCTTCTTTACTGTTTTCGTCCTGTGGTTTTGCCTCAACTATTTCTATAGACTCTATCTCTGATTCAACTTTGGAATCAGAAATAACCTCTTTGTTGGCCTCTGTGGGCCCATCTTTCTTATTAAGAGACACATCCTGTAATGTGATTTTATTTTTCTTGTACCACAACTTAAAAAACTTCTTTTGCACATTAATATTAATGGTACCCACTGATTCTATCCAAGGATATCCAAAAACAATATCCATTTCATCCATATCCATAGCATAAAAATCTGAATGCAACACATATTTATCCATATTGAGCTTCAAATATTTAAAATTTTTCACATTTTCACCCTCAACCTATGTTCTTTGAATATCCATTGCAGGAACTTGCATTCTATTAACCAACTAAACATTGATAAAATTATGCATACAACTAGGGTTAATAGAAACATTAACCTTCTCCTTATGAATACAACTATGAACCTATAATATAGAGTTTCCACATGAAAATAAACCCTTGTTGCTCTCTTCATTCTTACACTTTTCATGAGACCACTTGTGTAAAATTAATTTTACATATGCTTCATTAGAAATTTTCATCAACTCATTATAACAAAATGAGTTCCACCATATGCGAGCATCTTCTTGAAAACCATATTGTAGACATATTCTCCAACGATCTTTCCATGATGACTTTTGAGATTGTATATATTCTTCAATACTAGGGCCATCATCCTTTCTAGTAAAATACGTCTTGCTTGAAATAAATTTGTAACAAAAACTAAGGCTTAAAATCAAATTATTGCAGAAAATCACGACTTTTTCTGGAAAAACCCTGAGAAACTGATGAATTTAAAATGCTCATAACATTACTTCCCGGACTCCATTTCGGCTGATTTTATTTTTGAAATCGGGTATTTTTCCGAGAGGAATTCAAATATCCAATTTTTTTGGCCAAATTCTACACATAAATTTTTATATTTGAACCTGAAGTGCACCGCCCTTTTTTTTCCCTAAAAAAAATTTGCAAAAAGAGAAAACAAATCTTCCCTTCTTTATCCAAGGAAAGCACTCTAATATCAATTGTTAAATACCAAAGAATGAATACAAAATATAGTCAAAACCCTTGAGGTAGGAAAACACCATACAATGGATCCTATTATGGAAGGGATTCTCTCCTGTTCACTTACATCTTTGAGGGGGCTTCCTCCTAGTGAGATATTGTTCCAAATACAATACTTCTTCCTCCCATTACATTGCTTGGACCCCTTTATATAGTGCTACCATCACCTAAGAACATTCTAGAGGAGGA
>SNQJ01S0203114.1:0-12343 GCA_010110895.2 Picea sitchensis | reverse complement strand
AGTATGGTTATTACAATTTCTTTTAAAATTTCAAGTCATTTAATAAATGTGGCTTGATGGTTATGTTTTATTATTATTATTATTAATGTATATATAATCCATAAAATATTATATTTGAAATTATGAAGTATGGTTATTACAATTTCTTTTAAAATTTCAAGTCATTTAATATATGTGGCTTGATGGTTATGTTTTATTATTATTATTATTAATGTATATATAATCGATAAAATATTATATTTGAAATTATGAAGTATGGTTATTACAATATTTTTTGAAATTTCGATTCATTTATATGGTTTTTAACTAAATTTTAATATTTTAAATATAATATTTTATTTAGAATAATTTTTTGAGGTGTAGTTAGTTTACTGTAAATTAAAAAAATAAAGAATTGAATGAATATGTACTGTCTAATTGTTGAACTTAATTATTTTCTAGTTTGGGTATTTAATTGACTCATAGCTCATTTTAACATCTTGAATCCGATGGGAAAACTAAGATTGTGAATAAATGTATAGAAGGATATCTTTGTTGCTTTGCATTGGATAATGAGACACAATGGGTCAAGAGGTTTCCCTTGGCGGAATGGTGGTACAACACATCCTTCCATACTTCATTAAAAATGTCCCATTTATGAAACTTTATGGATATCATTCTCCATCTATTACATCACCCTTAAAAGGGATTGCAAATTTTCAAGCACTGGAGGACCACATAGGGCACCAACAATAGGTTCTCAAACTATTGAAGGACAACTTGGTTATGGCACAAAATATGATGAAACAACAAGCAAATAAACATCGCAGTGAAACGAAATTTGAAGTGGGGGATTAGATATTTTTTAGGCTACAACCATATAAACAGATGTCCCTCAAGCAACAAAATAAGTATAATAAATTAGCACCCCCGATAAGGTTTTGAAAAGGATTGGAAGTGTGCCTTACAAATTGGAGTTGCCTCCAACTTCACGTGTACATCTAGTATTCCATGTTTATTTCTTAAATATGGTAATCATAAACAATATCTAAGTCCAAAATATGTTACTAGAGATTATTGAAGAAAGGAAAATCATACTAGAATAAAAAACAATCCTTGAAACAAGGATTAAGTATCTGGAAATTTCAGATGAAGCTAAGGTGAAGGTTTTTGCGATGTTCTTGACAGGGATTCCTAATATTTGCTAGAGAAACCAGGTGGAAGACTTGGTATCTAAGAGAACTATTGAGAAGACGAAAACTGGGAAGAGATGAAGGAAGCCTTGAAGGCACAAATTGGTTCGAGAAACCAATTACAAGAAATAAATTGTTGGCTCTTAGGCATGCTGGTAAGATCCAAAACTATATCAAGGAGTTCATAAGGCTCGTGTTGGAGATCAAAGACATGTCAGAAGAAGATATAATTTTTCACTTCATAAATGGCTTGTAGTCGTGGGCACAAAGTGATTTGCAATGCCAGAATGTGCAGACACTTGTGAGAGCCATCACCATAATAGAAAACTTTTGAACTTGAGGGGTGAACCCAAGATAGGTCCTAGGAATAGTGAGGATGCCCAAGGTGAGACACAGCAACAAGGGAAGGGGAAAAATAATGAGAAAGGGAAGACAAATAAGTCTAAGGGTAATGAGTACAATGCCAAGAAAACAAATGCAACAAAAGAGAAAAATATGATTTCATGTCAGATTTGTGCCAAGGAGCATTATGTGAAGAATTTTCCCTTGAAATAGAAGTTGAATACTTTGGAGAAGGAAGACAAACCATATGTTGGGGTATTGTGAGTCTTTACTATTTTCATGGAGAGAAAATCCATGGAGAGCCAAGAGAATTATGAGATGGGACTTTGCTATGTGTGGGCCAAACTCAAGGGGAAGTCAGTAACAACTATGGTGGACAATGGGGAAACTCATAACTTCTTAAGGGAGGATATGGTGTAGAGACTTGGGATCTAACCTGAACCAAAACAAACTATCTTCAAGACAATCAATGCAAGTGTAGAGAGGGTCGTTGGTGTAGCCAAGGATGTCTCGTTGAAGCTTGGTGACTAGTGCAGAAGGATGATCTTCACCATTGTTCCTATGGATGATTTTGATGTTTTGTTGGGACAAGAGTTCATGAGGAAGGAGAAGGAAACACCTATTCCTCACATGAACAATTTGGTCATTTTTTCAAGACATACTCCATGTTTGATTTCTACCATGAGGAGGAAGGAACGGGGTACGTGGATGTCCTCCTTGTGGATGGTTTTTGTGGAGAACCAAAGCATGCAACCTTGCGAGGGAGAACTTGGATGATGTGGGACGATGGTTGGATAACCTAACATAGAGAAGTAAAGGATACTTTTGTTGATGGAACAGAGGCTTGCAGAAATTGAAGACATAGTTGGATATTTGGATAAGGCAGTGGATGGCTTGGAATATTTTTGTTTGAAGCATGATGAATCATAACGAAGATTGGAGGAATTCACATATATGAGTATGCTAGAGTAGTTCATTGAATGGGAGAAGTAACCATCTGTGGGTCAAGAGAATGAGAGGGAGACAAAAAACCCTTGGTGGAGGAGACCCAAGGAAGAGGCTAATTCCACCTCTACTGAACTTGGACATGGTGAATGGTCATATGACCCTGAGCTAGAACAACCTATTGAGGAGTGCATAGGTATAATTGGTTCAAGTGTGCCACTTCGCATGTAGATAATGTAGAAGTACTGTGACTCTCCAACCATTACATTGGGACATATTAGATATGTGGGATATGTCCCAACCAACCATCCTCCCTCACCTTAAAACCAGATAATAACACATTGGCTCACTGTCTCGGTGGGATGTAGCGAGTTGTTTGGGGTTCCTTGAAGAGATTCCTTGGTTAAGTTTGTTTGGAATGCAGTTGGGTGACTTGATAGATTGAAGGGAATGAAAGGTTTCAAATGTGGGAAGTTTGTATACAAAAAGTATGTTTGAGCATGAAGATGCAAGTTATTTAGGTAGAGGCATGATGATTAGACTAGCTACCCAATCAACCAAAGTCACAAGGGGATCCAATGCACAGAAGCATGGGAAAATAGACCGAAGTATGGAGGAAAAAGTAAGACAAGAAGTAGAAACACTTCGTGGACTCATACAACTTCCTAAGGGGAGTTTTCCTTGGAAACAATGGTAGAGGAAAAAAGTTGTTGAGTGGGGATGATATACAAAGATAGGGCAGAGGCACCATGGAGATTGATGGATGTAGTTGAGGATGAAAAAAACTTGGATTAAGGTGTTGGGTTGTTATATTCTTTCCAGTGAAATTCAAGGTGGATCAACTAATAGTCTAAGTCAAAGATCGAGGTGGTTCAAATGGGTAAATATGAAGTCGAGGTGGATCAAAAACATGTCAAAGGGTGAGGTTAGTCGACCAAGTAAAGTTAAAGAGTTCAATAAAGAAGAGATCTATAGGTGAGAATGTGGAAACTGACTAAATACTGAATGAAGCTCGAATGGTAGTTAATGGGTAATACGACTTGGTAGTTGACTGTAACAAAATCACGATATTCACGAGATTTGTAGCCAATGATCTGCATGGATCTGTAGTCATTTTTGGGAGCCATTTCTTTAGGGTTTTTCCTATTATAAATATTATAAATAAGGCATGTTGTAAGGATGATAAATGAGTCATTCAATAATCGTAGAGGTTGTTGGTCATGTAGTTGTAAGTCGAATTTGTTGTAGGATTTTTCTTGCATAAGCAAGAAGGTATGATGTCAATTGTGTCTTAGGTGTGGACCAAGGTTAGACATGTAACCTTTTATTCTGAATGAATAACACAACAAGTAGAAGAACGCTCAAGGAATGTTGGTTTTCCTGGTTTGGGTTTCCAGGGTAACATCTATGTGTATTGTGTGATTTCTATGTCATTTACTTTCTTGATTAAACATCTCTTCCTCTCTTCTGTTAGATTTAGCGTGGAAGTGTGTCTCATTTCCTAACATCTAGTATCAAAGATTGGATTAACAGTCTTGGATATGAGATAAAACCTAGGTACAGTAAGAGTCATAAGTTAGAAATCTTTAAAGATTGTGCTAAATATTGTGTTAAAGAATGGCGCGTAGTTTGAGAATAGAGATCGAAAAATTAAATGGCCATACTTTCTAGCTTTGGAATCTTAAAATTGAAGATATCATTGTAGATAGAGAATAATGGACAAGAGTTTGTCCAGGTACCATGTTGACAGGTATGTCGATGGAAGAATGGGAGAAACTTGAAAGAAGAGCAAGGGGTACGATTCGAGTTTGTCTTGCAGATTCGGTGATGTTGAATGTCTTAGGTGAAGATTCGACCAAGAAGCTATGGGACAAGTTGAGAATCTTGTACCAATCGAAATCCATGGTAAACAAGTTGTTTCTCAGAAATAAATTGTATTTTATGAGAATGAGTGATGGAAGTTCAGTGACTGAGCATTTAAATGCATTTAATACCATTATAAGCTAGTTATCTTATGTGGATATTAAAATCACTGAGGAGGAAAAATGGATAATCCTATTATGTTCTTTGCAAGACTCCAGGAATAGCTTAGTCGTGGATATAGGGAGTAATTCAACCACATTAGTGATAGAAGATGTGGTTACATCTCTACTGTCAGAAGAAATGAGAAGGAAGAACATGGAATGATTAACTAAATATGATTTAGTGGTGAGAGGTCGACCGATTGATAGAGATAAAGGAAAATTATCTGGTAAAAATTCTAAGTTGAAGGGTAGATCTAAATCCCCGGTTCAGTCGAAAATAAGATGTTGGAAATTAGGTAAAGCTGGGAATTACAAAAAGGATTGCAAGTCGAGGGCGATGGAAGTCAGTACAGGATCCAACAAGAAGTAATGGACTGGGAGAAATATGACTCCAGATAAGGGAGGTGATGTGTACCTGGCATCGACCAATACGTAGTCGGATCAAGATGTTTGGTTGATCGACTCAAGAACATCGTATCATATGACACCACATAGAGAATGGTTCTATGAATATGAATGATATGAAGGAGGATACATTTTCTTGGTGGACGACTCGACAACTAGAATTGTCGGATGGGAGGAGTAGAACTCTTTTAGGTGTTCTATACATTTCGCGTTTGGAAAGAAACTTGATATCTGTCAGCAAGATGAGTGATGTTGGAGTGCACACTCTAGTTCAGAAGGATTCGTGAAATATGGTCAGAGGTATGATGGTATTAATTAAAGGAGTTAGTATTGGAACCCTATACAAGTTTTTAGGGAGTGTCAACTTGACTGGATGCAACAAAATCGTTGTTCCTGAAGTCGACTCGACTTAGACTCGACTAGACTCGAATTGGGCTGAGTAGATTCAAATCGACTCGACAATTCATCATAAATTTGAACTGACCATGCTATGGCATGAGAGGATGGGACACATTGGATAAAAAGGACTTCAATCTATACACAATAAAGGTATGGTCAAATACTTTCTTGAGTGTAATTTAGAAGTCGAATTTTGTGAACATTGTATATATGGAAAACAAAGGTGGGTGAGCTTCCCATCTGGAGTGACAAAGGAAATTGATATTCTAGAGTTGGTTTATAGTGATGCGTTTGTCCCTGTTATAGTTCCTTCACTTGGTGGATCCTTGTATTATGTCTCCTTCATAGATAATTTTTCCAGGAAGAGATGGATATATTTACTGAGGAACAAATCATAGGTTTTCGAGAAATTCAAAGAGTTTAAATCTCTTGTAGAAAACCATAAAGATAAGAAGATTAAGGTGATGAGAAATGACAATGGTGGTTAATTCTGTGAAAAATAATTTGATCAGTTCTAAACTAGTGTGGAATATCACACCAAACTACCACACCATATACCCCACAACAAAATGGATTTGCTGAGAGAATAAATAGAACGTTGATGGCCAAGGAAAGGAGCATGCTCAGTGGTGTTGGGCTCGCACAAGAATTATGGGTGGAGACAGTCAACACTGCAAAATATCTATTGAATATGTCTCTTTTATCGGCTCTAGTCAACATGACTCCAAATGAGGTATGGTCGGGTAAGAAGCCTTCAATTTCACATATCAAATTATTTGGCTGTAATGCATTTGTGCATGTTCCCAAGGAAAAGAGGAGCAAGTTGGACAAGAAGGAAGTCAAATGTATTTTCATTGGATACAAAGAAGGAATGAAAGGATATAAGCTCTGGGATCCTGCATCAAGGAAAATAGTGTAAAGTCGAGATGTGGTCTTCAAAGAAGTTGGAAGTAAGACTGAGCATGAAGAAATTGTTCAGATTGAGAATAATCCTGAGATGGTGCAGTTTTAACTGAAGAGCGAAGAAGATGATTCAGATGAGTCAATTGAATCAGAGGAAGAGTTGGATCAACCGACTTCAAGTGTAAGGAGGTCAGAAAGAGTAAGAAAATTAGTTGAAAGGTATATTCCCCTCGACTTTCGTTCCACATTCGGGTTAACTGCCACCGACGATAAGCCCAAGTCAGTTAGGGAGGCAGTCGACTTAGCAGAGGGAGAATAGTGGAAGGATGCCATGGTTGAGGAGATGGAATCCTTTCATAAGAATGAGACATGGGACTTAGTCAAGTTTCCTAGTGGAAGAAAGTTTGTTGATAACAAATGGGTATTCAAGAAGAATATGAATGCAACAGGTCAAGTTGATAAATTCAAATCTCGACTGGTAGCGAAAGGATATTCCCAAGTCCAAGGTGTCGATTTTGGTGATATTTTCTCCCCTGTTGCAAAATTATCTTCCATTAGAGTAATAATGTCTCTGGATACAACATTTGATCCAGAAATAGAACAGATGGATGTGAAGACAACGTTCCTACATGGGGACCTGGAAGAGGAAATCTACAGGAAACAACCTGAAGGATTTGTAGTAAAGGGCAAGAAATATTTGGTGTGTAAACTGAAAATATCCATTTATGGTATAAATCAATCACCAAGGATGTGGTACCAAAATTTCGACACATACATCCTTATTTTGGGATTTGTGAGAAGCAAAGTTGATCACTTCATATATTCCAAAGAAGAAGATGGACGTTTCATATACGTAGATTTGTATGTCGATGGCATTTTTCTAATTGGAAACAACATGGATGAAATAAATGAGGTGAAGAATTATCTATCCTCCAAGTTTGACATGAAGGATCTTGGTGCAGCTAACTTCATTGTGGGAATGGAGATTAAGAGAGATCAAGTAGCTAGAAATCTTTGGTTGAATGAGACAAAGTATATTGAAACAATTTTGAAACGTTTCAACATGTAGGATTGCAAACCGATGAAGGTTCCAATTTGTGTGGGAGCAAGGCTAAGAGATGAATAGTGTCCAAAGACACATGAAGAAATAGAGGACATGGCATGTGTTCCCTATGCAAGTGATGTTGGTATTCTAATGTATGTGATGGTCTCCGCTTGACCATACATTTCCCATGCAGTGGGAGTGCTGAGAAGATACATGTCGACACCTAGGAAGGAGTATTGGACAACTTTCAAGAGAGTATTCATGTATTTGTGTGGCCCAAAATATTATGCTATATGCTATCAAGGAAAACCTAGAGGCGACAGTGAATTTAATGTACATGGATTTGTTGATGTTGACTGGGTTGGAGATCTGGATCGACGGAGGTCGACCAATGGATATGTGTTCAAAATGTTCAGTGGGGCAATCAATTGGATGAGTAATAAAGAGGCGGTCCTAGCCTTGTCAAAAATAGAAGATGAATACATGGTAGACAGTCATGGAAAAAAACAAGAAATATGGCTGCAAAGGTTGTGTTCAAGAATCGGGTTTGAGAAGAGACTTATGAAGATAAGTTGTGACAATCAAAGCACAATATTTCTGGAAAAGAACCCAACTGATCATTTGAATACTAAGAACATTGATGTACAACACCATTTTGTGAGAGACATTGTGGACAGAAACAAGGAACTGCTGGAGAAAGTAGACACGTTGGAAAAAATAACAGACTTGTTGACCAAGTCTATGAGTGTTGTGAAGTTCTCTTGGTGCAAAGAGGCAATGGGCATTGTTGCCCTGGGTCTATGAACGAAAGTTCAAAACTCTCATGGTTTCAAAAAACAAGACAATAAGTGAAGGATGTTGGGTTGTTATATTCTTTGTAGTGAAAGTCGAGGTGGATCGACTAACAGTCGAAGTCGAAGATCAAGGTGGTTCGAAAGGGTAAAGATGAAGTTGAGGTGGATCGATAGCAAGTCGAAGGTCAAGGTTAGTCAACTAGGAAAATTCAAAGAGGTCAACAAACAAGAGGTAAACATACGAACGTGTGGCAACCAACTGAAGACCGAATAAGTCAATGAGTAATACGACTTGGTAGTCGACTGTAACAGAATCTCGTGATTTGTGAGATTTTTAGCCAATAATCTGCATGGATCTATAACCGTTTTTGGGTGCGATTTTCTTTATGGTTTTCCCTACTGTAAATCCTATAAAGAAGGCATGTTTTAAGGCCGAAAAAGGTTGACAAATGAGTCAATCAATAATCGTAGAGGTTGTTGATCATGTATATGTAAGATGAATTGGCTACATGGTTGTTCTTGTGTAATCAAGAAGATATGATGTCGATTGTGTCTTAGGTGTGGACCAATTTTATACATGTAACCTTTTTTTCAGAATGAATAAGACAACAAGGAGAAAAATGCTCAAGGAGTGCTAGTTTTCCTGGTTTGGGTTTCTAGGGTAAAATCTATGTGTAATGTGTTCTTTTTGTGTCATTTAATTTCTTGATTAAATCTCTCTTCCTCTCTTCTGTTAGGTTTAGTGTGGAAGTGTGTCTCATTTCCTAACAAGGGGGAGGATGTAAGGCCTCCTGTGATACCCACCGAGTGCCACTCCTTGGGTAGATTTGGAAATGAGTTGGGTAAGAGAACACAAGGGAAATGCGATCAGTTGGGAGAATGAAAACATGTGGGTATGGACATGAGCACCTTGGGAACATGATGATGGAGTATGGCACCAAGGGGCCACACACCCTACTTCCCTTGTGAAGGTTGATTAAGACATTGATTGCATTCGAGAAAGGATCGATAGACTTGGGCGCATTCCCAAGGAGTGGACTTGCCTGATCTTGGCAACATGGATGCATTGGAGAGGTCAGATGACCCCATCAAAACACCCACAGAGAGTCTTGTCAGTCTGTTCACAAGGAAAGGGATCACCAAAGAGTTTGGGGCATGTTGGTATGAGGATCACACCCAAGGTTGCGCGCACCGGTCCCAAGAGGATGCAGAGGTTGATGAGCGCATGGGTTCATGGGCATGTCAGTACATAAAGGGTTGCATCGGGTGGTTTGGGCATGTTGGTCCACAAAGGGATGTGAAGGTTCATGAAAGTGATGTTTGGATTCCATATAAGAGAATAAGGGTGCATAACCATGGAAGGAATGAAACAAAAAGGCAAGGGAGCAAGTCAAGTGACTAAGGAAAGCTTCTAAGGAAAAGTAGAATGAAATGCAAAGTTACTTAGACATGGAAACCAAGTAGCAAAAAGTGGGACGCACATGGATATTTTGGATAAGTATAAACATAGGCCTATGGGAGGCATGCTCAGAGGCAGAACCAAAGTGTGTTAGCTTGGTGAAAGTCTTGGGACAAAGAAAGGACAATGAGTATGTGAAGGGTGCATGCATGGGGAACATCGTAGGAGTTGCGAAAGTTGTTTCCACTAAGAGTCTTGGTGTGACGAATTTGTGTATGAGTGTCTTGGTGAGGTAAGGTGAGTTGTGCAACCCTGCCAAGTTGTAAACCAAGTCGATAATTCTCATATTATAATTATTTCACAATAATAAGACTTAGCCAGGTGTTAGGCACGTCTTGTGTCTCCCACACTATATATTTGTGTCTCTTGTTGGTTTTTAAAGTGTTATTTTTGTTTCACATGTTCATGGATGTATGCTTAAATGACTAAGTGCTAAATCTTTTAACAAAACTGTCTAAGTATACAAGTGAGTCACATAAAGTAGGAGTGTGACATGCCCGTAGCCTAGAACAAAGTATGGGTATGTTCTAGGTGAAGAGGCGTAGTCTGGACAAAGTATCCTTGGTGTTGCCAAACAACCAAATGAGAACCGTGGGAGTGTCGCACACCCTCAAGATATACACAATTACAAAACCGGAACAAGGATCCTCATATCGTGACAATATCCCTCATAATCATACAAACAAAAACTTTGATGGCAAACCATTTGTTATCGGAACATGTTTAGTTCCAACAATGATAGAACTACATTGATTTTTTTTTTCCATAACAACAATTTATAAAAAGAAAATGGAGAATTTTTTTATATGGTCATGGCGATCAATATGCATAGTTCGTCAGATAGATATATCCAGGGGTATATACCAAGACAATCCGACGATATATATACCAGCGGCTGCACTCTTAAAGACTCTGCAGCAGGTTGCATATTGATCTCCATATGGTCATAGCCTTGGGCTTAGACAATTTCCAATTACGTATTAGAACTTGATTTTGTTGCCACAATGATGGAACATAGTTCTAATTGCAGACTAGAAAATTGTTTTTATTACAACAACGATGAAATGATGGAAAAAGGCATACGTATGTATATGTGAAAAGATAACTTACGACATTACTACAACAATGATGGAAATATGCATGCATGTGTTTGAAAAGGAATCCTCTCGTTGCCTAGGTTGTTAACTCTTAGCTGTGTAAGGTGAGTCTTCAAAGTATTGATCCTCTACTGCAAAAGAAGAGGTAGAGAAAATTTGTCATAAATTGGGCGAGTCTTTAGGCAACATGGAATATGTTTCTGTAAAGAAGTTTGGTTGAGAAAGCATTTCAATGGCTTGGCTCATGGTTTTATGTTAACATTTTATGTTAAAGTGGTTAAGCTAATAAAATGTTATAGCACAAATAAGAGGTATGTATTTTAGGATTTTCATATAAGACAAAAATAGATTAAAAATAGTAAACAATATTAATTTTAAAAAAGATTATATATTTGGAATCTACATTATGATATATGTCAACACAAATATAGATTAAAAATAGTAAACACAATTAATTTTTTTTTTATTTTTTTTTTATATATTTGGAATCCACATAGCTTTGTAGTTTCATCGACAATGGATTTGTGTAGTCTATAGAAAAATAACATAAAAAAAGGGGATACAAAGAAGTTTTCATAGAAATGGAGGATTTTGTGTATTTGCAAACCAAACCATTGGGTTTGTCATCCCAGACCTAAATATGAGGCAACCAACTCAACATACATGTAAAAAGAGTATGGGGGACTAAGCTCCACTAGTTAGGGAAAGGGAGGGCTAAGAGACTAGGAAAAGGGGTTAAGCTAGAGGGCTTATCTCCAAGGGAATATTATATTATTATTTCCTAAATACTATGGTGAGGATAATTATTTTATCCTAAGTCTCATGGAAGAGTGAACGAATCACAAGTGGAGACAAACGACCTCCAAAGGAGTCATGTGTCAATCATGGCACATGAAAATATATGTGGGGGAAAATAGTCTGTTTTGCCATATTTTCCCCATTCACCAATGCATGGAGGAACTCAACCAATTTTCATGCAGCTAACCATTTCCTCCATGAGTTGACCTATGCATCATTCACACACCTCTAGAACCGACATACACTTTGAGTTATCCCGTACATTTCCTATGAAGCACAATGCACCTGTACTTTGCCTAAGTTGTATCGTGCCTTAACTGTTTGTTGTTGCTACCAAAATAGCTCCTAGATTGAGCTTGTCTTGTTTCCATCATCTATTCCATACCCATTTTCTATTTCTTCCTTCACCTGAGCCTATTTTTGGTTGACTAGAGAGTTGGATTGAAGAGGCAGGTTGTCAGGATCATGGATTGAAGAAGCAGGTTGTCAGGCCTGTGAGAAACTCTCTCCAGGTGAGAGATTTTGTTGGGAAAGTGATTTCCTTAGGGAGCCCAAATGAAACTATAGTGTTTTGAGAATTCATGTCCGGCTTGTTGTTGAATCCCTACAAGGGAAGTGGGGCAGCCGAAGGAATGTTAAGGAGATAATGTTAAGAACCAAATATCAATATAGCTAAGGAAAACCTCAGAAAAAGTACTCAATGCCTTGAAAAAAAGATAATTTTAGATAATAAGCCTCTTCGAGGGGGCAACCTCCTTTTACCCCACTTAAATGTTCAAGTACAAGATGATTCAAAATGAAAATTTCTCCTTGGTAAATATAGGAGACTAGGAGGTATAATTACAACTAATGGCCTAAAGCCGACGTAAATAAAATAACATTACTAATATAATATGCCCCAATTAAGGAGTAATGAGCCAATATTAGGGCTTAACATATCCCTCCCCTTGAGACAAGTGT
>SNQJ01S0203112.1:17789-34493 GCA_010110895.2 Picea sitchensis | reverse complement strand
CACCTTTTTAAGCTGTGACGTGGATTGGATATGTATTTGTTCCTTTCTCCACAACTTGGATTTTTACATCTGAAGACATCAATGCTTCCTTCTTGATAAGTTGTTCTAACTTATTTTCCAGCGACTTCTTGTCATTCTTATGCTTCTTGATTTGTGTAAGTAGGTTTTGATAATGATTCCTTAAGCATGTAAGTTCTTCATTTTTTTATTTGTCGACTTTTTTTCATGTCTCGATTCTCTTCTTCTTCTTTTTAGTGCTCTGATTTGTTCTAGCAACCTTTAATTAAGGTTTTTTAAGTGTGAATTTTCTTACTCTTTTTTTGATTGGTTCTTCTTGAATTCCTTTTCAAGATCTTCATTCTTGATATCTTCCTTCTTTTGTTCTAATATTTTATTATGTTCCTTCATAACCTTCATCTTCTTGATTTGTGCAAGCAATTTTTTACTGTGGTATTTTAGGTGACAGATTTCCTGGTCCTTTTCTAATAATTCTCCGCAAAACATATCCTTCGGAGATTTATTCTTTTCTTTTTGTTTTTCTAATTCATCATATAGTTTCTTCATTTGTAATGCATATTGTAGAGGTTGCATACCATGTTGATATTCCCTTATAGAAAATAGATTTTGACAATAGTGGCAAAAAACCATTAGACTTTCAAATATCTATGTACTTTTAGAATCATTTCCACAATAGGGACATTTTGTCATAATGATAGAATCATCTATGGAATATAGTTTTGCCTTTCTTATCTGATAATTCATTGGTACTTTAATAGAAAGGTCTCACAGAATTATATGTTCATGGTGTTCTTTAGTGACTTGAAAAATTCCTTGATAAATTTTGTATTTTAATAAAAAACAATTTAATGTTATCTTGATCCAAGTCGATATTGGTGCCCACCCACCTATTCCAATTGGCTCCTCTTGACAGTTTTTAGTTCAACACATTCTTCTGTACTTCTTTGTAATTGTGGGTTCTACACTTTCCAGGTTGTCTGAAGCCCTACACATCTTCCAGGTGGAGATTGGTGGACTCCCACCTAATCAAATTGGCTTATTTTGGAAGTTTTCATGTCGGTACATCTTTTTGTACTTCCAGGGTCGTTTTGGGGCCCTAAACGGTGTTTTTTTTACTTTCCACAGTCAAACTGTAGATTGAGTTAGAGTTTGATGGAATAATGTGTATTTCTTGAAAAAACCTTTCCAACAGGCTATCACACACATAAAACAGAGGTCGTATGAAAAATTTACAACCTCGATAAGTTCAGGTACCAACTTACCCATCGGGGCCCACATAAATTTTGGCGTTTCATCTCTTGGGGTTAGGTTTTTGGATGTTTAGGGTTTTGGCATTCATAAGTAAGTTAAAAAGGACTCTGGAGCCTCATTGTAATCATTCTTCTCAAACGGATCCACGTAGCAGCCACATCTCTTCTCAGAGATAGCTACCGCCATTCGAGAAAGTTGTTTCAGTTCTACAGTTTTACAATTTTAGCCTATTTTATTTATTCAATGGAATTTATTATTCACTGGATATCTGTTGTTGTTATCCATATCTCTATTTTATGGTATTCAATATGTTATTCATTTCGTTCCACTCATAAATATAGATCAGTGGTATCAGAGCGGTCTACTCTTAATTTGTTTTTCTTTGTGCATGTCCCTGGCAATATCTAGGTACAAAAAAGTTGGGACTCGAACTGGTCGAGCCTTTACAAGTTCGTTCGCACTGAACCTGACCAAAAATCATGGGAGACGAGAATAAATATGATGGAGCAAGATATCCTTTTAAAATGTTGCTCGAGGAAGCCCTTACGCGACAAAGGAATGAGAAGATGGACAACTTTGCAGAGATCCTTCGGCGACTGCCCACAGGAGAGGCATATTCATCAAGAGGCCACGCAATCCCCTTCAAGGTACAAGTAAATTTTGATATTTCATTATTTGAAGGATCGATAGATGCGGATGTTGTAGATAAATGGTTGAATCTGCTCGAGGGGTATTTTTCGGTCCACAATTTTTTCAATAGGGAAAATATTACTTTTGCACTCCTTAAGGTTGTCCCCCATGTTAAGGACTAATGGGATACATACTCTGAGAAAAGGGCCACATAGTAATTTGCAATATTTGTGGTATCCCCCACTTGGGATTCCTTTAGGGATGCCATTAAATAATAGTACTACCATGTTGGCAGCTACAAGGACCAGTACACAAGATGGACCATGCTGCGTCAATAAAGGGAACAGATAGTACCAGATTTCACCAATATTTTCCGTACTCTATGCACCAAATTGGGTATCAAATACTCTGAATGATATATGGTGCTCAAATACCGCGACAGTTTACACATATACATACAAACATAAATGGAATTTATGGACATCGCATTAATAGGTGTGGCTTATAGATATGCTATCAAGATCGAGCAAAAATTTAAGCAGAAGAGGCGATAGTTTGGATCTGCAAATTCCTCACAGAAGAAGCAGGGAAAAGGTGTCCCCAACCCACAAAACAAGGGATAGAGAAAATATGGTCTCTCTCAGGACAACCAGTCCAAGCCGTAAACCAAGAAGGGTAATCAGAAGTCAAAGAAGGACACGGGAAAGTGGTGTGAGTACCATAAAATCCCTTGGCACAACATCGAAGAATGTCACTCCAAGCAGTCATGGGTGGCTGAGATGAAAGCTTCCAAATCAGAGGAACATTCTGACTCCGAATCAAATCCAGAAAGTGGAAAGTGGATAATCGATTTCGAACCCAGTGCCACTTTTTCTACCACCAAAGTCCAACCAAGCGAACCAGGAGAACCAGAGGAAGGGGAACGCCTCTTTCACTCACAGATGTGGGTAAAGGGGACTCTGTTGCATTTTATTATCGATAGCAATAGTTAGAAGAATCTAATTTCAGCAGAGGTCATCAAGCGGTTGTACCTGCCGATCACACCACACCTGCATCCCTACACCATCGACTAGCTTCACCAAGGACAAGATCTCCACGTCATCCAACAATGTCGTCTTCCCTACAACATCAATCCCTTCAAAGACGAGGTATTGTGTGATATTTATCCCCTTGAAGTTTGTGATGTTCTTTTAGACCAGCCATATTTTTCGAAGTGACATGATGTGTATGAGTCTAGACCCCATAGTGTTATTATTACTTTGGGTAGAAAATTATACATGATACTAGAGATAGCATCTCCTACCACTATTTCTTTAATCTTTACTAAGCAATGGAGTAAGTTCATTTCACAGACCAAGAAATTTGTATTCTTTGTGATATGTGCTCGCAATAAGTAGAAGGTCGTTGCCACATATGTGACCTCTACACAGAGCCTCTCTTTGCAGCAGAAGCAAGTGGACGAGATCGTGGAAGAGTACAGAGACATCTTCTCCTCACCCATCAAGGTACCGATGCACTGTCAATTCAAGCATCCAATTTATATAACCCCCAGTGCACTACTACCTAATGAACCAGTCTATCATCGCTCCATGATGGAAAGTGAAGAAATCAAGTGTCAGATCCAAGAGCTTCTTCAAAAGGGGCACATCCGACCCATCTCATCCCCTTGAGGAAGCCCAATTGTGTCGATGCAGAAGAAAGACGGGACGTGGCAACTTTGCATTGATTACAAAGCATTAAACAAAATCACAGTCAAGAACTGGTACCCAATTCCCCAAATTAATGACCTTCTTGACCAACTCAAGGGGGGGAATTTCTTTAGAAATATTGACCTAAAGTATAGCTACCACCAGGTTCCCATTGAACCAACTGATGTATGGAAGACAACTTTCAAATCTAAAGAAGGTCTCTTCAAATGGTTGGTCAGGCCCTTTGGCTTAACAAATGCACCAACAACTTTCATGAGATTGATGGATGATGTATTGAGACCCGTCACCAACTCTTTTGTGGTGGTATATTTGGATGACATCCTCATCTTCAACAGAACTTGGGAGGAGCACATGCAACATATTCAACAGGTTTTGAGCACTCTGTGGCAACAAAAGCTATATGCCAACTTGGAAAAATGCTCCTTTGGCATGAACAAGGTCCAATACTTAGGATACATTGTTGATGATCATGGGGTACATGTTGATTTTTATTAGGATTAATTTAACCCATTGTTATGATATTTTAATTTCCAAATTTCCAAACAATGGATTTACAAAAGGTTACATCTTTTGTTTTGATACTTTATAGCTTGGTGGCATGATACATATCAACGAGTGGGATTGAGTTTTAGGTGGAGTATTCACCTCTAATAACCATGATAACCTTGTATCTAATTAACCACGAGATAATTAATAAGCCATGAGATAAATATGCATCGACGAAAATGATTTTTTAGGACATGTGCCTCTCCACGTAAGGGATACATTGTCAGTAACCCTCGTGATTATTTATCATCTGACATTGTATAGAAAGTGGTGTGTACCTTCATGATGACCACAAATATCGTTTTTGGCTTGTAGTATCTACAATTTTGATTTGCCCCCTTGGACTTTTAGAAATTTACTCCACTTGGTATTTATTCCTCTGATTATATATATATATATATTAGTTTTGAATTTTAGAGTGAACATGTTTTCTTCAATCAGATGTTTGAATTATAAAAGTCCAAGGGAAAACATGGTTTATAATTTAACTTCTTGATATTTGGTTTCTTCGATTTTGCAATAGAATGATTATTTCTTCAAAGAAAATTTGAATGGGTCAATATATTTTTGGTCAAGACCAGAGATAGAGAAACCTACTCAATTCAATGTGGCCAAAAGGCCAATGGTTTTGTATCTAATGGCAATGAAATTTGATGAAAGGTTTGGTGACCAAAGGTCGGGATCAGACTTTCTATGATACCAAATGTGACAGAACCAATCTGATTTAGATCATGAGCATCCAAAAATGTTTGGAACAATATAAATAAATCCATGAGGATAAAATAATATATTGAAAAATGTATGAGATATGATTGACATGCTTAAATTAGGTGATTCAAAAGGAATTTGGAAGATAAAATCGATGATCATAAATATTTAATAATAATGTATTGATTATCATGCCTAAATTAGGTGATTCAAAGGAATTTGTAAAAGGAAATCAGTAATCATAAATATTATTAATACTTGTGGAGAATTTAATTTTCCATTGTAGAGATCTAGGATTTAAAATCTATGGATCTTGAAAAAACCACAATTTTCAGGGAAAATGAGTAATTTATATAAAGCCATTCATAGCTTCTAGTACAAACTCACATGGAAATGGAATTTGAAAGAGACTATATGATTTATATGCTCAATTTTTTACCTTCATATCTACATGAAAGAGTAAATAACATTATTAATAAGTTAAATTTTATTTTATCTTACACGTTCATTAAAAAGAGAAAAATTGGATAAGAATGTGTTCTTCACAATAGAGCAAAATGGTCCTAGAGTTGAAGAATATATCTCTTATTAAAATTATAAGTTTTTATCATATTGAAGGAAATTCCTAGAGTTGAAGAATATATCTCTTATTAAAATTATAAGTTTTTATCATATTGAAGGAAATTCAAATGCATTAATCTAAGGTGGGGATCTTTCATGGTGAAGATCTCTTGATATATAAAAGATCGAAAACTTCCAAACGACAAAACTAAAATTTATTCCTAGATAAGGGGTCAAAGGACAAAAATCAAGATAGCAAAGTACTAAAATATCATTGTAAGGAATTAGAATGGATCAAGTTAAATTGCATGAATGAAATTGAGGAAAAAAGATATGACAACTCCAAATTGAACAAGGAAAAATGAGTTGAAGTGAGATCTTACAAAGGAAAATTTTGATCATTTCTTTAAATGGGAGGTCCTTAATCAAGATATTCTTAAGAAGGTTAAGAGCCTAAGAAATGGAAAAGTGATAAAATTTATGAACAACAAAGATAATTAAAAAATAAACTTGCAAGGGGAAATGATGACATAAAAAGGTTGTGTAATCATAATCAATCCTTTCTTATCCAAGTTAAGAGTACAAATCAAAGATCATAAATGACAATGAGTTAAAGAGAAAATATATAAGAAAGTTAAAAATTCTTACATAAATATAATGTCAAATCATATTATAAACAAAAATTAAAGAAGCATGAAAAAATGGAAAGTTATCATCACACTTCAACTTTAAAAAGAGATAGAAGAGTTGGACAAGAAGGTCATCAAAGAATACTTGAAAAAGTTGAACTCCATATTGAGGAGGTAATTTTTCATGAAAATATTTAAAAGAAAAAATACAATCAAAAGAGAAAGAGAAAAGGCTAAAAGATATTATTGTACCATAAAGAATATTGTTTATAAGTTCTGGATAATGGAGGAAAACTATTAAAAGTGGAATTATATCAACATCCTCATAACCAAGAATGTCTATAGGAAAGAAAACAAGTTTCACATTGATAACCTCACTTGAATGGAAATACAAGGAAGAACCAATAGCATTCAGATAATCAAAATTAAAGGAAAAAAATATGCAACAAAACAACAATTACAACAAATGGCAAAATTACTAAAATGCATAGAATTTAACCATCAAATATCAACATAAAAAGGATAGGATATGGATGGATAATCAAGTATGAAATTAAGCGACCTTAAATATGATGTAATCTTATTGTTTATTCTCATCTTATATAAAACCCTCAAATACAATGCTTTGAAGAAAAGCATTCTAGAGAGGATATAATGTTCCAAAGAAAGCCCTTATGGACTCGATGATTACTATGTTGTGATCCTAATGTGGTATGTTGTTTCACTCTATACAATATAAGGGATTACATGTATCATTAAATAATAGGTAGATGATACTAATTCTACATCAGTAATGGGTAAAAACTAATATATACAGGCCATATTGTTTATGAAATTTTGGTTCACTTATGCTTGTAATTAAAAAAGTATTTATAGGTGTAGTAGGTGAAAGGGGGGTTATATATGACTTCAATGGAAAAAAAGAAATAAAGTATGTATGGGGACTAGGAAATGCAACAAACGGTGAGGCAAAATCAATAGAAATTTACCAAAGCCTAGTCATTCTAACGAAGAAAGGAGTCACCCCGTGTAACAAAAGTTGGAGATTCATTGATAGCCACAAGTTTTGAGATCACAAAATAGGGGGGTGATTCTCAACCCAACCTAGGAAAGAATATGAATGAAGGATCAATTAAGGTAAATGTGGGGAATTCATATTCTATGCCTCTTCCATGAATTCCCCCCCTCCCCCCCCCCAACACTCATTCCACCTCAATCCCCCTTCGTTGTGTATGAGTTTATGTGCAATGTGATTGGTGAATGGAATTTCACTTGCAGGTTTATTGCTATGTTTTCATTGGTCAAGCTCAATTCCATCATCATTTATGCACTCGGCCTTTGCAATGTCAGAGCACTAGAAGTGAGCAAGGGGGCTCAATTATGTGGAAAATTGGATGGGTCTTTGCTTAAACCCAAGGTGAAAAACCATGGCACTCTATTTGGGGATGACCTGTTGATATTTATATGATTCTAATATCTGATAGTTATTTCCTTATGATTAATAAAAATGTTCACTTTCATACAACAATTATCATAGAATAAATATACACTGAAAATATCAACTATAACAATGCAACGGAAATAACAAGATCTAGAAATATTAACCATGCACAATAAACACAAGAACACGACACAATAAGACAATATTTTGTCCTGGGAAACCCAACCTTGGGAGAAAACCCATCAACCTTTCTATAGAAGAATTCAATTCAAGATATTACCAGTACATCACCATCAATAGACAAAATACCATATAGAGAATATCCTCCCCAAGGATAGAAATACCAAGACCTAGCGCTTCAATAAGATCACCAAGAATAACCAATCAAGAGCTTCTCCAAGTGTGGCCCACTCTCCAAGATAACAAAAACCAAGATATAGTGAAATAGCACAATTGCAGTTGCAATTGCCTTGTGCACACTATAGAAAGGAGAAGTTTCTACCTTTTCAAATGAAATGAGCCATTCATGTATTTATACTAATCTAGGCGCCATTCTGGGGCCGACTTCTTATTTCTAGGTCTTCAATATATTTATTATTTTCTTGTGGGGTCGACTTCTCTTCCCGGGTCTCCAACTTCTTCTTTGGGCTTCTATAATGGTGTAGATGGGTCTTCTTGTACTTTATTGTGGATAATGACTGCCCAAAGTTGTAATTCTCCAACACTCCCTCTCAATGAGGGAGGCATTTTCCATACTCGGATTTCTTCTGTCATATAAATGTTTTCTTCATGAGCCATGTTGATGTGCCATCTTCTCACATGAATTCCATCCAGGAATATGCATGTGATAGCATTGTGAGACCATCTACTCCTCGACGGGAGAAGGAATATACTTGGGCCATTCACCATTAGCAAAGCCCTGTGGATGAATGAATCATTTACCCTTTGTTCATATCAACACTATCATATCCTCGTGCATGACTAATCTGGGATAATGTTTTTTCGATGCTATGGGACATTCACTACTATTAGAGCCACATAAGTGAATGAATCATTCTCCTTTGTTCATATCAGCACTAGCATAGACTCGTACATGACCAATCTGGGAGAATGTTTGTTTGATGTCATTTCCTGTAGAACATCAACATACCTGGTCGATTCACCACTAGTAGATCCCCATGAGTGAATCATTCTCCCTTTGGTCATATCATGTCTTCCCAATGTTGAAACATCAACACTCATCACTATCCAAATAAGCATGGCTAATCCTGAGTATCATCCTCCTCGAACAAGTTATCATGGCAACTCTTGGAGGATATCTGCAATCTCCTCATATATGGATAATTATTGGAGATTCAATGCTCCCTTTTGTACCATGTCTTAGATGAATTCTTAAAATAAGCTTCTGAAGTTGCACCACTTCACGACTTGTGACACTGGATGTGACATACTCTGTCTCTCTTGTACCGAGTGCTATAGAAGCATGTTTCTAGCTTATCCTAAAAATCATAATTGATTCCAAGCTAAAGCAACACTTTGAGGTGCTCAATATGTCTACGACACCCCTTGCTCAATCGAAATATGTATATGTTTATATCCTCATTTCATCACCTAAGACAAACCATATCCAATTTTACCATGTTGGTACGTCAACACATGCTTTTTTGCGGCCCAATGGTAGTGTCTCAGCTCTACCATAAACTAGTTGAAGTTGCAAAGCAAGTATTCGTCTTGGTGCTAACCACGTATATAAAGTATCCAATCAACTGCATGTATATTATGGGATCCACCAAATATGAATCTGAAGCAGAGTCACTCAACTTCTTCAGATTTGTCTCCATAGGTGCAATCATGTAATTGCAATCCATCATATCTAATCTCATCAGTATCCTCTGATTGAGGAAGATCTCATATGATCTCTTTCACACATCTAATCCCAAGAGTGAATCTGGTTAGGATCCTCCATCTCGAACTTGGAGGCCAACTCCCTCTGTCATTGGATTTATTCATGTTGTCTAGTATTCCTCATTGATTTCTCCCTCTATGACTGAGACAAAATTCATACCTAGTCCTCCTGATTGGTTGTCTCCTATGTCACTGTAGCAATATCTATTGAAATAGGTGTATCCTCCCAGGAGGTCTCACATCTCCTAGAAGCCTCCTCAACTCATGATACATATATGTCAATCCTGGAAGATGTCTCTCTCCCACATGGATCTGGGGGGGGGGGGCTCCCTTTAAATAATTGGTTGTCTCTTGAGCCAACTGACTCTCTCTAAGATCAAGATCACTCTGATTTTGTACATTCTTGTTTAAAACCAAGCTCATCGAGTATCCATCAATCTTGGAGTGCCATGCTCCCTATTAAATGTGACTTTCTCTGAGTATTTACAATCTTTGGAGCCATCTTCTCCCTCTGCATATTCTGAAGTATGATATCCAATGAACTGTCTGGGGAGATTTATCCTCCCTACTAGATCCTAAGGGTTGACTCGCTCTGAAATCTCACTTCCTCTTAATTGCTACTAGGTTGGGTTTTCTGCCTCACTACTGGTGGAGCCACCTACTCCTCATAAATGAAAGGTTGTGGAATCAATAATGTGACTCCATGTAACTCAAAAATCCACAAAGAGATACATGTCTCACTGCATCCTGCAATGTATCATGAAGCCATGATTGCCTCTTCTTGGTCACTGCAACATCTCTAGGTAGATCCACTGGCCCTTCTAGCTCTACTGACTCTTCCTGATGATCTGAAGAGTAAGCAACTGAACTAGAGGGATTTATATGGTCATGTTTTAGAGACTTCTTCTCCTCACTGTCAATATCCATGCGAAACACTCTATATCCCACAAAAGTATCCTTCTTTTTGGAAGGTTATAACTTTGTCTTCTTCGCCTTCGGTATATGGATGTATATTGTCATGTATACAAATCCATGTCTAGATAACCTACTCCATGTCTCAAACTAGATACCATCTAATGTGTTGCCTCCTGCAACCATCACTATATCTCCCTCTCAGAGCTATCACCTGTGGCCTTCCTAGAACAAGCGCAAAATAAATATAGCATACAAGAACAATATTCAAGAAAAAAATGGGAAATAGGAACAACACTTTTCCAGTGTTATTACCAATCATTCCTCCATGGTTACATGCCCAGAACAAAACAAGAACAAAAGACAAGAGAAACACATTTCTAGTGTTGTGACCTCCATAGTAACCTGCTCGAAACAAAGACAACAACCAAGAACATCTCCTATAAGAGATCAATTTCTTATTGTAAATAAGTGCATCATTAGTACTAAACAATGAGCATTTAAACAATTATCATTGTACTAAAAATATTCAAAACATTCGATAGAAAAATTACTCAACAATAATAGATCTCTAAGGATTGTTGTCCCATCTTACAACACTTACTTAAGATGCAACAATAAAATATCAAACCTGATATGCAAACCTAGAGTCTTGTTGTTGTTTTCCCATTTGATTTTGATTTGTTATACACTATAAAATACATCACCACTACTACCTCCAACTCTTGGGCTTCCTATGAGCGTACTGGATATAATATCCCTCTGGATCTACTATCATTGTTTGGACAAATGTCCTTTTTCCAAGTGTACATCTCCTGCAAAAACCCTCATACTTTGCTAAGTGATATAACTTGGAAACATATACAAGTGCATACCTATGAAATTTTTAGCACCATATAGCTTATCTTCTTACATGAAACTGAACACCATTAGTACATTAGGAAATCACAAAATCAATATAGAAGAAAGTTAAATGTCCAGGAAAATGTCAATAAACCCTAAAATTTCAACTTTGACGGAAATTCAAACTAAGAAGTGTAGTAGGTGAGCTCGGTCAAGGAGAGTTTCTCTATACAAAAAGGTTTTTTTTCCTCAACGTATCCCAATAAATTCTCAACGAGCTTCACAAAGAAAGTTGTTGCAACTGCAATAGTGGTTTTCAGGTGAAATTTCAACTTTCACCAAGATGCAATCTGAGACCACTAGGGGGTGCATTTGGCTAGGGAAAGTTGATATATGGAAAAATTAAACTCATCGTCCTCCAATAAGTTTCTCAACGAGCTTAACAAGTCCAGGTCTGTGTAGTGGCAAACAAAAACTGTGCAATGGAAATATTTCAACTAGTTATGATACCATGTTGATGTTTATATGATTCTTAGATCTGATAGTTATTGCCTTATGATTAATAACAAGATTCACTTTCATACAACATTTATCATAGAATAAATATACACTGAAAATATCAACTATAACAATGCAATGGAAATAACAAGATCTAGAAATATTAACCATGCATAGTAGACACAAGAACACAAGAGTTTATCTTGGGAAACCCAACCTTGGGAGAAAGCCCAACAACTTTTCTATAGAATAATTTAGTCCACGATATTACCAGTACATCACCATCAATATCCAAAATACCATACATAGAAGATCCTCCCCAAGGCTAGCATCACCAAGACCTAGCGCCTCAATAAGATGACCAAGAATAACCAAGCAAGAGCTTCTCCAAGTGTGGCACACTCTCCAAGATAACCAAAACCAAGATATAGTGAAATAACACAACTACAGTTGCAACTACCTTGTGCTCCCTGCAGAAAGGAGAAATGTCTACCTTTTCAAATGAAATGAGCCAATCATGTATTTATACTAATTTGGGAGATAGTCTGGGGTCGACTTCTTATTTTTGGGTCTTCAATTACTTTGTTTTTTTCTTGTGGGGCCGACTTCTCTTCCTCTGTCTCCAACCTCTTCTTGGGGATTCTATAATCGTGTAGATGGGTCTTCTTGTACTTTATTGGAGAATGAATGCACAAAGTTGGAAATCTCCAACATGACCTATCCTGGAGTTTTTGTAATTCTGCAAATGAAATAGCCCATTTCCATTGTAGTAACAAACATGGTGTCCTTTGCAACATCAAGGAGGTTCAACAAGGGCTTAAGCATTATGAGTATGAGGTTGTTGAAGCTCAACGTTGTGTGATGAACTCCACCATTATGTGGAACCTCTAGTAGTAAGACTAGGATAAGAAGATTAAATATAAGAATAGAGTGAGGGACCACTATGTATTGGAAAATTCCACCCAAATTCCAGAGCTTAAGGAATAACAAAAAGAGGTCACAACCTTCATGCAAATTCATCATCGAAAGTACTTGGATCTTGCATATCAACTTGGTTCTTTTCATTCTCTAGTTAGTTGAATCTCATCTCATATTCACCTCCCACAAGGTGTGATTTCATCGACACCCCTCCCCTTTGCCTTCTGCGTCTATTGGGGACTCCTCTCTCTGTGGCTTCTCTCTATCTAAGGATGAGGATTTGGGCATCATGTGCTCTCCTAAACCATATTTGGGAGATTTTGTAGGTGAATTCATCACTATAAATCAATTTGAAATGGAAAATTTACTTTGTGGATTTAGCTCTGCAAAATCTAGTGGACCTGAAATTCAATGCCCTTCTATAGCCTAAGCTCTAGTTTATTTTCTATAACAATCATGTTTTTTCAAGAAGTTTTGTTGTTGTTTCAATTTGTAAGGAAATATACCTACCAAGATTGGAAAGGTAAGAATAGGGAATTTCGAATGAAATTCTTTATCTTTTTGTTAACAGGATACAACCAAACTCAAAAAATAATTGTATTCCAATTCTGTCTTTTAGCAACAGAATTTCCATACAAATATATCAATTTTTGAAAGGATAAAAAAAAAGACTTTCTACAACTTTTTGCATTTTACTATAATTATATTTAGAATATTATTATTACTATTCAAAGTGACAATGAAAATAAAAAACAATTTTTGATGAAAATCATCTATTGTTTTCTCCCATCATCTCATCCACCTCCATGCATTATGGAACTAAGAAGAAAATAGTAGATTGCTTATTGCATTTTGTTTTCTCCCATCATCTCATCCACCTCCATGCATTATGGAACTAAGAAGAAAATAGTAGATTGCTTATTGCATTTCATTCCTTGATTGTTTTCTCCCATCATTTCATCTACCACCATGCATTATGGAGCTAAGAGGAAAATAGTAGATTGCTTATTACATTTAATTTCTTGACTCAAAAGTAGTTGGATCTACTTCATATATATATAGTTGGATCTACTTCATTTAATTTCTTGACACTCTTTTTCTCTCTCTATATATATCAAAGGTAGAATTCATTCCTCCACTTTCTAATCTTTAAGTTGCCTCCTTAAAAAAAATGTTGTTATGTTAAATCCTTAAAAAATTATATTTTCCTTGTAAGTAAATTATCCATTGTATTTCTCGACTATATTATTTTTTTTTAAAGAGGATTTGCAGGTTGTATTTTTACAAGCCCAAATCGGATCTATTTCATCCAAAGGATGACTCCAAATATGTGTGTGAGAGGTCTAAAGGTCGAGCTCCTTCCTCCACCTTCTAGCATTTTAATCGTCTCATTAAAAAATGTTATTATGTTAAATCATTCAAAGAATCTATTTTCCTCGTAAGTAAATTATCCATTGTATTTATGGACTAAATTATTATTTTCAAAGGATTTTTAGGTTGTATTTTTACAAACCCAAATCTAAAACTCAAGATTAAGATCTAAGATACATACTTACCAATGCATATCAACAAAGTTTAGTGTATTTCTATGAGATATTTATGTATATTTACTTCACGTTTTGGGTTATGACAATTCATCAAGCTAATAGTAATTAACCTAGCTTGATGTATAGGCTAACTCTACTAGTTTTCATTAAATTCTAATAGATAGTTATCTCTTGTCCATTTCTTTTATAAAAATAAAAAATCATTAACCTTTTTTATTTGACGAGCCATTTTGAATGTTACATTTTTTTTGATATGTGTGTTTCAACAATTCTACAACAACTCAAAACCCTTTTATAATCCATTGAAATCGTCAAATGAAAAATAGAATTTGAATGAACTGCAAACATGCATAAAAAAATTAGGCAGCCAAAATAATTATAATCCTCACAATGAGAACTAAATATTTTGGTAGAGATTTTACAAACATTTTAAAATTCCATAGATTTTATATAAATTTTAACGAAGATTTATAATTTTGAAATAAAAATGTTCATGGTAAATAAGTTTAAGGAAATATTCTTTTAAAATTTTAGATAGAATATCCAAATGACAAATTTTAACCCTAATTTTTTTCTTTTCAACAAAATTCCATTTAATAAAAAACAGAATGTAATTAAATTTCAATTTTCAATGAAGTTTTTTAAATTCAAAATTTTCTCTTTCCAATAAAAAAACATATCGAGAAACAAAAAATAAATGATATCTAATTAAATTTGAATACTCAATTAAATGTAGTTTAACGTTTTGAAAAACAAATAGGATTGTGTAAATTTCAATCTTCAAACCGATGTAGTTTTAAAAAATGTTTTTTTATTGGTGTTGCTAATTTAGTGAAGATGATGGAGATGTAGTTTGATATGACCCCCAAGGAGAGTGTTACCTCCCAGGTTCTTCGTAGGTGTAAAATTCCTAAGCACACGGATGAGACCCTAAGGGAAGCTATAGTCAAGCCACCACTATCACCTCAATGGATTTTCCTTTCTCACTTTAGACTATGGATGAACCTAGTCAAAGGGGGCTTCCCTAAGGCAACTAAGCTCAATGTGTTATAGTGTGCAGTGGGAGAAAGAGATAGCTTAGTGTTATTATCATCCAATTTAGTGTTTATTATTAGTGTCTTTAATTTCACCACTTAAATCATATTTCTAATTAGCCTTAAAATTACCAATGCAAGGCCCCATGGTGTAGATCATATGGCATTAGAGTGCACTATTAAGGCACTCTTTGTGAAGTCGTTGGTTCAAACCTCGACAAGATCTGGTTCAAACCCCAAGTATCCCTATGCACCATGTGTGGTGAAGCATGGGTACACCTGGAGGTTATAGTGGTAGTTGTAAAAATCAACCATGTGTCATGCGAGTACGATCCCACCCTAGTTGTCGATTCCACCAAACAAAAAAAATACAAATGCAACATAAGGCTTATAAAAGGAAATAGACTTATGATTATGCTATGAAACTCAACACACTTGCATGAAATGAGTAGATAACTCAATAAAAATATTTTTATGAGATATTTATTGTGGAAATTTCAGATTTAGAAGAGATCTAAAACAACCCAACCTTAAAGATATAAAAGTGACAAACTAGGCTTCAAATCTAGCAAGTTGTTTTAGATATTCACCAATAAAGAAGTGGATTTTCCAAATGTGAATGCACACTGACACAAAATATGATTTTAAGATGTTATTTCAAGATAAATTCTACATTTCAAATCAACTTATTAAATACCCTTAACAAAAGCTAGGGAAAAACAAGTGATGCATGGCAGTGTAGTCCCTGCCAGGTTGGAATGGGAGTAAATGCGTGGGTTGCAAGTTGCAGTACATGTGGTATCCATGCAGAATTTAGTATTCCCGAATTAGTTTTATTTGAAATTTCTAAAAAATTATTAATGTCTAATACTTCAACGAAGGTTCCTAGTATCTAAGTTTGATAGTACATGAAATATTTAATACATAACGCATGTAACCCAACAATTACGGAGTCGCGGATTCACATTTTTCATTTTTATGTCCAGAGTGTTTCGTGATATACATTTTGCACCCAACACTTCTGCCATATACATTTTGCACCCAACAACTCTGTCATATACATGAGACTGAGTAATTTATAGAATATCATAACATTGTACCAAGATTTATAGTAATTTATATAATGCTATAGCACTTTTTACTTAATGAATAGTATAAACAATTATTTAAATTTTATTCAATATTATTTTTAACGTTTTTAAATGTAAATTTGGAATTTTGGAATTTTGATTTTGTTTATGATAATAAAGTTTAAATTTATTTTAATTTTCCATTTTTCATGTTCAGCTTGTTCCGTGATATACTTTTTGCACCCAACACTTATGTCATATACATTTTGCACCCAACAATTACAGAGTGGTGGGTTGACAGAGTGGCGGGCGGGTTCACATGTTTCACTTTTCATGTTCATCATGTTCCGTGATATACATTTTGCACCCAACACTTCCGTCATATACATTTTGCACCCAACAATTCTGTCATATACTTATACGTTTTTAAATGTAAATTTGGAATTTTGATTTTGTTTATGATAATAAAGGTGAAATTTATTTT